>JANAVB010026000.1:8815448-9074734 GCA_029216955.1 Iris pallida | reverse complement strand
ATATATATATATATATATTATAGATATATATTATATATATATATATATTTAACGAAACCCCTTCATATATTAATCAAGGCTCAAAATGCGAAGCCTGAAACGTGTACAAGGCACAAAAAGAGGACGCCTATACAAGTATACCAGCAAAAGAAGGAAAAAAGGGTGGGGGACGACGCCCACGGTCGGATGTGGCTCTGGACGCGAGACCAGAACGTGGTCGGGGCAGTGGGGCACAGAGTGCTCCGTTTGTGACATTGGCAGTACACTTCTCGGATGAGCTGGTCGACGAGAAAAGGTGGCCTTCGTATCTCGCTTTGTTGCGATTCTCCAAATCACCCACGTGGCGGCCGCTGCGACGATCTGGTGCCTATAGGAGGTGCTGTCCCAATCGGCCGCCAGATCGTGGAAGCGTCCACTACTCGATCAATACTGAAGTGCTGATTAAGGGTCCACCAGATCCCCTCGGCAGGTTTCCTTGACAAAAGATGTGGTCAATAGTCTCCATCTGGTGGTCCGAGCAGCAATTGCAGGCAGATGCTAAACTGATCCCAATGGTGTTGAGGATATCGTCAGTAGGCAATTTCATTCTAATAGATCTCCACATGAGGAAGGACCACTTCTTAGGAATGCAGGTGTGCCAATATTGAGCAGTGATATGGGTAGGCTGGCCCGTCCCGAGGAGAGAGGATCGAGCCGACCTCACAGAAAATGCCCCGAAAGCCTCGAGCGTCCATCTCCACGCATCGGCCGCGTGACCGATCCTAAGACCACTGAGATGGACGCTAGTCTCCATGTCGTTGCCTCCCCATTCACGCATCTTAACCCAGTCCCAGTCATTGGTAGTATAGTTCCACATGTCCTTGATCCTACATTCTTTCGGGATTTTCGTAATGTTAGGGATCAAGCTATCCCCGGTCCATCTCTCCCAGAATGGGTTAGACTCGCCGGTGCCCAGATGTAGCCTTATAGCCTGTTCGGCAAGGTTACGCTCGATAAGGATACGACGCCAAGCCGCCGAAGACCTACAATTGAATGTGGCCTCTGAAGGGTGGGTGTGCTTTTAGTACCTGGCTTTCATGAATCTGGTCCATAAATTGTTGCTCGTGCGAAGATGCCACCACAGTTTCATCGAGAACGTCTTAACAATGTGAGTGAGTTTGGTAAATCTCAGGCCCCCTACCTCAGTCGGCTGAGCCATGGAGTCCCAACTCGCCCAATGGTGCTTATCATGGCCGTTGTAATGCCTCCAAAAGAAGTTATAAAAGATCTGCTCGATCGAAGTAAGAACCTTCAAAGGCGGGGAACATGCGGCTAGAGTATGGATTGGAATGGAGGTGAGCACATGTTTGATGAGGTTCATCTTGCCTCCTGGAGATAAAGTGGCATTATGCCACCCTTCAAGTTTGTTCCTTATTCTAATGATTAGCTTCTCGAAGATCATGGCATTAGATTTCCCGTACACTAGGGGGCATCCGAGATAGGTGAATGGGGGGTGATCAACAGAGAATGATGTTAAGTTTGAAATCCTGCTAGCATGCTTGGTGTTGATGTTGTGGTGGGCGTAGATGACGCTTTTGGATGGGTTGATTTTCTTTCCTGAGCAAATGGAGTATCGCAGCAGGGTATTGTGGACCACTTGAACTGCTCCTTCGTCCCCAGATGAGAAGATGAGTAAGTCGTCAGCAAATGCCAGATGGGTGATGATAGGACATCCGCTGGCTGTGTGGTATTGTTGGATGTGCGGTACGGTGATCATGTTATTGAGGTTCCTACTGAGGGCATCTACCGCAATGATGAAAACAGTGGATGATAGAACGACGCCTTGTCTAACCCCGTGGCTGGATTTGAAGAATCCCTCGGCATGATCGTTAATGACTGTGGAAAACCACGAGTTGCTGATGGATCTTCACACCGTGTTGGTTCAGGTTTCAGAGAAGCCAAATACCCTGAAGACCGAGATCATAAATTGCCAATCCAGTCTGTCATAAGCTTTTTCCATATCAATCTTAACGGCGATGTTGCCTCCTCTGACAGGAAATTTCATACAGGTGATTAACTTCTGGGCTAGCATGATATTGTCTTGGATGTTTCTTCTACGGACAAACCCACTTTGCTCACTAGAGATGATCTTGGGGAAAAGGCCCACCATTCTGGTAGCTATGATCTTGGATATAATCTTGTTAGTAAAAGTGCACAGACTGATAGGCCAAAAGTCGCAAAAGGACTCCGGGTTATCTTTTTTCAGAATGAGAATCAGGTTGGCGCTGGAGATGGCTTTGGGGTAAGTGGCTCCTTCGAGGAAGGTGATAGTAGCTTCGATGATGTCCTATTTGATAATGTCCCTGCATGTGCGGAAGAATACCCCCAAAAATTCGTCAGGACCTGGAGTGATGTGCTCGTTCAGAGCCCACACCGCATCTTTTACTTCCTGGATGGTGGAACAACGTTCCAGCTGGGCGTTGTCGGTGTCGTCAATGAGATAGGGGATTTGATCAAGAAAGGCGTTGTCTTTGTGGACCGTCTTTTTGGTGAATAGTTTGGAGTAGAATTCTGTGGCAGCTTCAAGGATGCTCTTTTGGTCGGTGATAATGTTCCCATTATCTTCGGTAGTATGGTGAATCATAAGCTTTCGTCTGCGGCCGTTGACGCAGTCATGAAAGTATATGGAGTTTTTGTCCCCGTCACTATCCCATTTCAACCTCGCTTTCTGTTTCTAGAAGTCAGTCTCCACTTTGAGCCTGAATTTGAGCATAGCCTTGGTGAGGTTCATGGCAATCCTGACCGCCGGGGAACGATCCGAAACGAATCTGGCTTCAGCTCGGGTGACTTCATCGTCATCAGTCCGCACAGCTTAGAAAATGTTCCCATAGGAAAGTTTGCTCCAACTGGACAAGGCTGTCCTCGTAGCCTTGAGCTTTTTGCTCACCCGGGTAAGGGGGTCTGGAGAGTCTTCGCTATTCCATGCTTCTTCGACGATACCCAGAAATTGGGGGTGCTCGATCCAGAATTCGAGGAATTGAAATTTCTTTTTGGGGGGATTGGTATTACTTTTAATTTCTACCAGCAACAGGGCGTGGTCGAATTCAGAGGAGTTAAGATGGGATAGCTTGGTGGAGATTCCCATGCCGTGCCAAAGGTCATTCGTAAGGGCTCTGTCGAGACGGGAATATTGGCGCCGGTCACCTTCTTGCATGTTACACCAGGTGAAAGCATTGCCCGAAAACTGGAGAGGGGTAAGATGAGCGTTGAAGATAAAGTTATTGAAGTCTTGCATGGCCGAAAAAGGAGGTGGACGTCCTCCGGTTTTCTCTTCTCTGCAGGTAATAGCGTTGAAGTATCTGATGCAAAGCCAAGGGGAATTGATGTGGTGTAGGTAAGTATCGAGGAGATCATTCCACAATTGTTTCCGCTTGGTAATATCATAGCTGTCGTGGACCGCCGAGAGGATTGCGCGCTCGGGGAGCATTGGGTGTTCCATCCAGCAGGAGATAGCCTGTCGAGTTTCCTGGATGATGCCGATATTGACGTCCTGAGTGCCAAGGATCCAAATGTCGTGTCTGCCTGCTATGGCGGTGGGGAGGTTCAGCTGCAATTGGATGGATTTGAGTCTTCTGGTGAGGATTTTGGGTTCAAGGATAATAAGGATGTCAATCTTGTAGATTTTCCGCAGGGAGGAGACCCTCCGTAATGTAGGTTTGTTCCCCAGATCGTGAACATTCCAGGATAGGATGTTTATCATTAAAGAGTTTGGGTGGTGGTTTTTTTGTTCCGCTTGGCAGCGGATCTAGTTTGGATGGTTGTGGTCTCCGCGGTTCCAAGCTGGACCTGGATCCCGCACGAGGTTGATGCTTCTGCTTTTGTTGAGGAGGGGTTGATTCGGTAGGATTGCTCGAGTGGGTCCGAGTGGAGGTTGATCGATTCCCCGACAGCGTCCAAGATGGGGTCGTCTGCTGGGTCAACTAATTCCCCAGCGGAGTCCCGGTTAGGCTCCTCTGGTAGAATAGCTAGGGAGTCGCTGGAGCTCCCAATCTCCAGGAAGGAATGCTGAAGTGGGCAGCCCGCTGCTTGGATCTGTAGGCCTCTCCGAACCCGATCAGGCCCGAGGATGGCAAGAGCTTCTTCGACTTGGTCCACAATGGTGCGCATAAGATCAGCCTCGCTAGCGACGGTGGTAGCCTCACCCACCGCGAAGTTAGGGAGGTTGGGTGCTATCTCGGTGAGGACAAGATCGTGTTGGGGGTATGCTGACTCTAATTGGGCTTCTGCCTCTCCCGAATCAAGAGCGTCAAATTGGTTGGAGAGCTTGAGTGGATGGGGGTCGAAGGGGACCATAGCTTTGGTGGTAGTCTCGCTTTTGTCTGACTTGCCGACATCGGAGTCGAACCTAGTGTGCGAGTTGGGTAGTGGAAGAATGGGTGGCAGTGGTGTTCTCTCCTTTGCCGGCGCGCTGACTTTCCGAATTTTTTTTGCTTGAGCTCTGGGTGAAGACGGTGGCAGTGCTTCAGGAGATGACCTCTCAAATGGCAGTGGTTGTAAAACATAATGTGGTTATCATAGAGGATTTGTTGGGTGTGGGTCGATTTGCTGAGCTCGATGGTAATAAAATTGGGAGGTTCGGAGGAAAGGTCGAGCTCGACGCATATTTTGGCATAGTGGGCCTTGGTGAGGTTGCTCGTTTGTGAAGCCGTCGCCACGTACGTTTCGAACGAGTTGGCGATGCGCCTCGGAGCTGTCGGAACAAAGCAAATGAGGGGTAAATTTGGTAGGGTCACCTACGCAGCGGCCTGCGCTGAGTCTTCTCTGGTGCTAAAGCCCGGGGACCACTTAATGATTTCATCTAGCGTGAGTCGACCTTACAGGTACCTTTGGACCAAACTGTCCTGTGATCGGGGTCGGAGGAGAGGTGGAGGAGAAATGTTTTGGGATCCAGGGGGGCCACTCGATAGTCCACCGTGAGTTGCCAAGTGGAGATCATCTCCTGCACCTTGGAGAGTTTGGGGGCATCCGGTGGAGAATTTTAGAATAAAAGTGTGGGAGAATGAGGATGATAGAGAGGTCAATTCCGAGTCTGAGAAGGGGACCAGAGGCACGGGGGCGTCCTGAGAGTACACGATGTCAGGGAGAAAAACGTCAGGGAATTGGAGACCCTTCGAGGTTGCTATGTCCGGTAGAAACTTGGAGGCATAGGAGCACTGGCCAATACCGGGAGGAGAAGCGCCTCTAGAGGCACTACCGGGATGCTGGGATGCCAAGAGATGGGGAGTCTGATCGGGTTGGGGAGTCAGGGTCGTGGGAGTGGCTAGGGTAATGCTAACCGGGGAGGATGAGGAAGTGGGAGCTGCAGCGGGGTCGATGGCGAGGAGCGGGGCGAGGATCGCTCCACTAACAGGGTGAGATGACTCTGGCTGACAGACGACGGTCGACGGCCGAAGGTCGATGGATTGAACCGACTGAGAGGGAGCCCCTAGATCAGCAACGCCCACTGGGATTGAACCGACGGCCGAAGGTCGATGGATTGAACCGACGGCCGAAGGTCGATGGATTGAACCGACTGAGAGCCTCGGGAGGCGAAGGCCCGGACGGAGGCATCACTGCCAACACTGGAGATGCGGCAGAGGACGGATTGATGGGGGGGGGCGACTGGTAGGAAAGCTGAGAATCGGGGTGGGTAGGAAGGGAGGAGGAGGGATGGAAGAAGAAGGGGCTGCGGGCGCTCCAGTAGGAGCGAAGAGTTGGGTGGAAGGAGATGCGCCTGCATAAAAATGGGAGGATGGAAAATACGCGGAGCAGGCGGATAGGGGCACGTGGGGGGCGTAGGACCCATGGGGAGAAGCAGTGTAAAAAGAAGCGGGGTGAGAACCAGCGTAAAAAGTAGCAGATGAAGGGAGGTGGGACCTACTGAAAAATGGGAATAATCAAATGTACGCTGATCCGAAGGAGCGTAGGGGGGCCCACCATAGATAGGTGGGATATTACGCATGCCAGAAGGCGCATAAAGGGGAAGGACTGCCTCGAGAGCGTAGCTCCTGGTAGCGTACCCGATGGGTCTGGGACACCCTAAGTCAGCACCGCTGAGGGGCTCCCATTTCGAGGAGACGGCATAATCGTTTGAATTTTGAAACGAAGGGAGGGAATAGAACGATTGCCTCGGGAAGACCGCTCCGGAGCTACCGTACCAGGAGAGGGGGCCTATTGGCCGGCCAGGGATGCGAACTGAGGGCGTGACGGGGGCGCTCTCCAGTACGGAAGGGAAACGGGGGCGGGGAGCTCGGGACCGCCGGACGGTGGGGCGGGGCTCTCAGAAGAAGGCAGGGGAGGTTGGGAGATGAAGAGGACGGGGAAAAGGAAACGTGGGGGGGAAACTCGAACATGGTTAAGCAGTCGGCTGGCCAGGGATGGGGGGAAGGAGGCATCGGCCTGCCGGAGAAGCCAGGGGCCGGACGGAGCGGGCGAGCCGGGGGGAGACCTTAGGGGGTCCCCAAGCAGGAGCAGCGGGCGGGCTTCTTCTCGCTCATACCAGAATTTTTTTTTACCCTTTATATATATATATATATATATATATATATATATATATATATATATATATATTAATTTATATATATATATTATATATATATATATAATAAATATATATAATATATAAAATATTATATATATATATATATATATATATATATATATATATATATATATATATTTTATATATATATATATATATATATATATATATATATATATATATATATATATATATATATATAAGGAACGAAAAAATAAAATTATTTAGAGAAGTATTTATATATGCATAACTTAAACTTAAAATAAAGCATAGTAGTTTATGATAGGGGTTTACAGGCACAACATGGGTATTGGGGTTGGATTTGATAGCCCACTCAAAAGGGATTCAAGGTTAAACCTAGCGTGAGTTAAATTGGTTTCTGAAAATGGGAATAAAATATTGGATTGTATTTAATCCTATTTGGCTGCACAAAATCCCATATATAAATTCAAAATAATTCAACTCGGTTATGGCAACCTAACATGGGCTCTACCAAGGCTCGTTGACCTAGTTTGGAGTTGGTACGATTTCTTGAACCGAAATAGACTCTGAAGTTTATGAATTGGATCTATGTGCCATTTGAAAATAAATAGCACATAGAAGCTCAATTGGGTGGTACACTAGTGACATGTGCCTAGTAGGCTCAAAATGGGTCAAAACAATATATTGGGTCAAATGGTTTTGATAAATGTTGAGTCCCGAACTCAAGTTGGAAGTTAAATATAGAATTATGGAAAACAATCAAATGGCCTAAATCGATCCAAAGTTATGTCAAGTCAAAAGAATGTTAGGGAACAAGTTTGGTGGTACATGATATATCAAATTAAAGATAAACCTGTTTATTTGAAAACTCATGAAGGACGTTTTGAAAGACTAATATTTCTTGTGCTCCAAAAATCAAAGCTACAAGAAAGTACATCTATAGTCATTATTGCTAAAAATATAATTAAATAAATATAAAGTCATAAAATAAATAAAAATAAAAATTTCTAAAAAAATAGGGTGCTTATAATCTACTACCTTACAAGAATTTTGTCCTCAAAATTAAAAAAATAAAATAATAAAAGGTGGCGCTCTGAGCTAACTAGTAAGTCTGGCATTCAATACAACTTCTTTAATTACTACTATATTTTATGACTTGCAACCGATTTGTTAGTAAACTAATATTATTTGCCAACCCATATTGCTACCTTTTTTTCAACCACATCTCGTAAACTTTGTCAATATTCCTAACCATAACCAAAAATCAACTTATCTACGAGGACGTCTACCCACCTTTGGTTATACTACCCCATCAAACACATGATACCCTAAAAATTTTAACCCTTTCACACTTGTTGCAAAAATCTATACCACTAGATAACTATGGCATATGGCATCACTGATCCCCTCCTATCTATGAAAAACCAAAATTCAATAAGCAAAATAATTTACACTATAACTTAAAATTTTCTGATAAATTCTATAAAGCACGATCATTCGTCCCTCCGAAATTTGAAGGGACGAGAAGTAATGGTACGAGGAAGCAAAGAAAGAATCGTCGAGAGCAAATATGAAGTTCAAAGATGGTAGAGAAATTTCAAAAAGTATTGTCATGGCAGTTGTGGATTGAGAATCCGAAGGATTTCCTGCTCGATACAGTAACGTAACTAAAATATATAACTCGACCAGCATGGGCCACCCAAAACATTTAACACCCCAGTCCCAAAACACATAGGAATAGGAGTTCGTATACATGCCAACTACGTATCAAAAGGACTTTAGCCCAGCTAGAATACGTATAAGCTATCTTGTTGATCTAAATTAACTATATCTCAATCTACTAAATATTGGTAACAATGGCGAATTATGTCTACTGAGGTTGATCAGACCGTAATATACTTATTATAGAATAGATAAATGTATAGAGTGGATCCACAATAATACATGTACCATGAACAAGCTAGAAGAAAGATGAAGCTTGTAAAAGACTAGGCTATAATAACAACATGAGTCAATATAGGACAAAATATAAATAAGAAAGAGAATGATAATGGCATCAACTAAATATACATGAAGTCTTGGTGAAGCAACCATCATCCATCAACATATTATACCATGATAACTTTATCTAATACCTGGATAGATCACCAGGTTCTCAGGGGGACTAGCAAGATACATAATATACATGTCGAATATAACAATAAGTAACATACAGAAAGAAAGACAAGCAAAACATGTAACTAATACAGACTGGATAACAACACAATCGAAAAGGAATTAATATACCATAACACCATAGGATACTTCTGGTACAATCATATCTCAATACCGTAGAACCTTGGGATGCTCCCGATCTCGAGATAAAAGATAAGTCTCTACTACCGTAATGCCATGGGACACTCCCACTCTTAGAGATAGAATAACATGTCGATAACAGGTCTCTAATACCGTAATGCCATGGGATACTCCCGGTCCTAGAGATAACATAGGTTAATGTCTAGCAATCGATCTCGGCCACATGTTAAGTCATCTAAATGGAATGGATACTAAGGACTGCATATATCTTCATGACACTCATAAGAAATAAAGAGTGACACATAGAAAACAAGTAAGATCTCGACGGTCGTGGCAGAGTGTGGTAGTGTCGATGATATTGGTGCGCTCACGGTGGCCCGATACTGCGATAGCCTTAGTGCGACAACCTAATCTGCGGCAGCAGTTGCTTCCACCACTACTATTGGGTACGTGGGTGCAGTGGCATCTGCTCCCAGATTAGAAATTTAGGGAATTTTTTTCATTTTTTGTTTGATTACGATTAACTTTTATGGTCAGTAGAGGGTCATGCCCAAGCCTATAAGTGTAGTATGGTGGTATTAGGGCACCTATGGTCACTAGGGTCCCGGAGTAGCCCAAATAACTTAGTTTAGTATTTTTAAAAATTTAGAATTTTTGGAGATTTTTCGAGAATTAATATGGATAGATTTATTATTTTTATTAGCTTTCAAAAAATTTTGTAGGGTCATTTAGGATTATTTTGAGACAAGGTATTTTTATTTATGCTGAAGGAGGTTAGAAATATTTTTTATATTTTTCTAGAATTTTTTTGGAATTTTTAGGAATTTATTTGGAGTTATTTGGATTTAAAATGATTTTTTAAATTATTTTTTGAATTTAATTACCCAATCAGCAGTGTACAGTTAGCACCTTGGCCCCCCGTCAGCCACCCAGGCCGAGTGGGACTGGCTACGTGTCAGCTCAGTAAATGGCTGACTATGCAGCTTCCTTATATGGAAGCTTGGCTCCGTTTGGCTCAAGCCAAACCGCATTGCCATCCGTCCGTCCAATTTTTGAGTGGAGCCATCGTGATGGCGACACGAGGCATGAGCCATGGCACACCGACTCAATCCAGCAACCTATATATAATCACATAATTCAGAAACCCTATTTACTTTTGGCCGATTTTGAGAGAATTTGCTCTTTGGAGATCCCTGACTTCACGGAGTGATAGCGGACAGCCCCAACCTTGTTTTTATACGCCATGTTTTTTTTGTATTCGTCTCGAGGTTAGCTTTTAGAATATCTATTTTACTTTATCATATTTTGCTCATGAATTTCTAGAGAATTATTTTAGTGTTGCTTGTCCAAAACTTGATGCGTCGTACAGTTTTTGAAATCCTGAGAGATCTCGAACTCCAATTTGTGGTCCGTTCAAAATGTTGGAAAACTAACACAACGATCTTCAACATATAATTTTTCCAAAATTTTAGCGGTTAGTTTACTATTTTATTATTTATGTTGAACTCAGAGTTGATCGTAAATCATTAATTTGGTCATGGTTAGCCATAACAGTGATATTTTTTGACCAAAGCGTGATTTTGTTCCACGGTCGACTCTGGTGCACTCGTGACACTGAAATTTACCAAGATAAACTTTCAAAATATTGAGTTCATGATGTTTGACTACATAGTCAATGGTATGCCTCGATTTGCGTGCCATGGTTTCTAAAATTGCAAACATGATTTTTATGGCCAAACTTTCTTGTTTAGATTATATTCAGATTATTATTAGGTTAAATTAGGTTTTTAAGTGATTTATTCCAGAATTAATTATTATTAGATAAGTTAACCCATTGGCCACATATTCCTTTATTTTAGAGTTAGAATATTAGAAGTGACTTGTGGTTTTCGTGCACGGTTCATGGTACGATGTGCATTAGGGGTTGATAGATTCTAGATCGACATTTACCTCATCTTGTACATGTGACTACGATTTGTTCAAAGGTTCAGGCAAGTACATTATTGGATTATGTTTTGGTACATTATAACGCTTTCTTTATTTGATTTTCCATTGAGATATGATGGTGACACGGTAGGCTTTTGTATTATTGATCATTATTATTATTAGTGAGTCGGGAAAGGAAATACTCGATAGGTGCGTTAACAAACCTAATTAATGTTAATGTGGATGACTAAGTCATACACTTCACTTATGGGTTAGCCGTATCAAAAATATGGATAGCCATCGTATGATGTGCCGTATTAGTCCAGCCATTCATGTATCAAAAGTTATTTCACACACACAGTTGTTTTCATTATTCTTGATTATAGTTTAGTTCTTTATCTTTGTGTTTCTTTTCCATCAGCTTGCTCGTTCATGATTATTACTTTCCATGTCTAGTTCATATCTTGCTAGTTCTTTGTATGTTTTTTACCGTTACTGATTTCATTGATTCTAGCTTATTTTGTGCTAACAATATTAAATGCAATATGGTTGTACTTTGCTAAATTATTTCCTAACTGTATCATTGATATAGGTGAGGATTACAAGTACCTTTATACTTCTTAGTATGGACCATCATAACGTAGTGCTGACGTTGTTGGTACCGAGACTCGGGAGCCATGATCGATCTCTAGAGGGATCTACATTTACCTTTTATGATGCTTTAGTTTTTCTTTCATAGTTGGACCATATTTATTCCCAGATGGATTATATTATTATTCTGGATCTTAGTTTCTTTGTTATTAGATTTGGATATTATTATTTTATTATCTATCATACTCTTATTTCCTTGGTTTGTATTATTGCTGAGTATGATTTGTATCTGTGATCACTTGTATATGTGGAGATTCTATTGTGTATACTAGACAATATTCTACTGCCGATACTGCAGCGTAGGCTGGGCTTGGACACGAACTCGTACTCGAAAAAGTGGGTGCGGGTCGTGACAAGTTTTTATGGTGGCCCATGCAGATCCATTTTCGTAAAAGATTATGAACTCGTGGTAGTACTTAAGTTAGTCGTACTACTATGGGACTGCGAATATGATTAGATTCTAAGGAACTCATCCACATGCCTTTATACGTTATTGATTTCCACAATTAACTTCAACTATTCCTTGAGTTGCATACTGCTTGAATCTTCCCTCCGTTTAATAGTTTTCTTTATTGTAGTTAATGGATTCTTAGGACAAGAACACTGCTCCCATAAACACCCCACCCGCTGCATGAGGAACTTCTACGGACGGGACCTCACCATCACATGGAGGTCAGCTTGTTCATCAGGACGACCTGCCACATTCGCACACCTAGATGTTCCGCAGAGATGATATTCCACCACCCCTGCAGTTTCTTCTGCATACTCCACCTCTAGCACCTATACTTCCTTCAGCACGTGCACTGAACAATGCTCAAATTTCTTGGGATCTTCCAGCAACTCATCAATTCTCAGACAGAGCAGGCCAATATCTTTTACGATAGTTTGAGAGAGGCTCTTCAGACTAGAGATGCTCTCCGACTACGTCTTGGAACTTCCAAGGACTTTATGAACCTCAGGCCCTAGGAATGCAATGGGACAAAAGGGATTATCTATGCTGATAAGTGGCTAGAGAACGTGGAGCAATTTCTTCGGATGGCTCGAGTTCCTGAAGACTTGAAGATAGAGTCAGCCAGCATGCAGCTTTTTGACATCGCCCGAACATGGTATCTAGATGAGCCCCAACTTTCTGCACCTGATATGACATTAGCAGAGTTCAAAGAGCTGTTCAAGAAGAAGTTTTACTCCAACGACTTTAGAGAGTCAGTTCGAGAGTCTGGAGCAGGAAAACCTTACCGTCGACGAGTACACCTCAGAGTTTTCTCGTCTCAACCGCTTCGCAGAGAGCTTGGTCAATACTCCTGAAAGCAAAGCTCAAAGATTTAAAAAAGGATTATCTCACGAGATTTTCCTAGCTATCGCCACCAGTCAAGCCACTACCTACGAGGGGATCTTGAAGGTCACCCAAACAGTAGAGAAAAAGCTGGATCGCATGTCGAAGAGAGACTAAGATGCATACGGAGGAGGTAGCAGCCAATCAGGATCGGCGAAGCATTCTAATGTTCCAGAGAAGACTTCACAACAACAGTATCACCTACAGCATTGTTCCCAATAGCAGCAGTTCTAACCTTCGGGAAGAGCTCCAACACCACAGCAGCAGAATCAGACCCAGACGATTATTACATGCTCATATTATCGCAGACCAGGACATCATTTCGAGGTATGTCACAAAAGATTGGGGAAATGCTTATCATGTGGATCGACTACGCACCAGGTGAAAGAATGTCCAACATCATTTACTCGTCAAGGCCCAACACCTACTCAGGAAGGATCAGGAGGACCGCAGCATCAAGAACAAGGGCAAGCATTTGTAGCTGTGACTCGAGTTGAAGATATAGGTAAATTAAATAGGTTCCCTTAAAAGCCTTCCATATATAATTAGCATGCGTGTTTAGTTAATTAGTAGCATGGTTTCTTAATTCTTTCCATGATCTAGACTAGGAATTATTTTAGATTGCCCGTAGACGTAATTTGTAACGCCCCAGTCCCAATATACGTGGGACTAGGAAATAGGTACATGCCAGCTGTATGTATACACAGACTACTCCAATATATGGAATTTACGTATACACACATAAGCTGTAATAAAAGAGCTCCAGCTCATAATAATATAACATGGTCACAGGCAGTATCTATATCTCATCCGCAGTGATACATGAGAGAAATAACAAACCAAATTCTCAACTCAAAATAAAGAGAAATATCTGTCGGGCGGAAACAAATCCACTACCGAGCTACCGAAAAGAAATCAACTGAAATGAATATGAAAAAGAGTATCAACTACATAAGTCCATCAACTAAGAATATAATCAAATAGGCTCCGAAGACGAGACCTCCTCAGCTGTAAATGGAGACTCTAGTCCAGAAACGTACTCCTCAGGATACAGATCATCGTCTATACCTGGAGAGATCACCAGGTCCTCAGAGGGACGTAACAAGATACAAGAAGAACATGCTAATATGAACTGTCAGAATAATAATAATATGCAAGACTCTCCAAGACACCAATATGCCAAGGGAATTCTAACCATCTATTGTGCAATTTAGAGGATAACTTTCATGCGAATGGGTGGGATTTAGGCTATGTATACGTAACTAGCATCCAGTCATCTGTATCCGTCCGTAACGTCCAAGACGTCAGATGGCATCTGCAAATATAAATCGCTAAAGTTTCATCCGGAGACTGTGGTTTACCTGTTTGGATTCCTATACGCACTAGCGACTGTCCTCCCCTAATATTCCCCACTGTCCAAGTCATGCCCATGGCTCGTCCAGTTTTGTAACTGCTTGAGTCTCTAAAACTCTAGTCATAGCAGTTACGATCATCTATCCGTCACACGACTTCTTACATAGAGATGGCCAGTCAATATGCAAGCCGTGCCCCTAACAATATGTCTCAAACCGTATAGTGTGAGTGTCATGGCCAATGGAGATATAAGGATATCCCACTATAAGAAGGTAGTCCGCTAAAACTAAGTCGACATGCAACAAATTAAAATAAAATAAGGAAACGACTGATAAAGTCGCTTACACCCAAGTGTGGCTTGGACGCACAGTTTATAAAAAATAAGACAAAATTATTAAACAAAATAAATAAATACTAAAAATAAATAATATGACAGTAAATATAGCAAGGTATACTTGCCTGGTCATTGGAAGGTGTTTTGACGATGTCCAGTAGATGGAATTGGCAAGTGAGAAGAAGCTACATGAGTGGAACCTCCGCAAACGTTCTCAGATGCTGAAATAAACATCAAAAACGTTCTCGATGTTAAAAAATATACCTAAGAAATGCCCGTCCGAAAGTCCAATTACGGAACAGGGGCAAAATCGTAATTTTGGGTCAAAACGATATCCGCTATTGGACTCGCTTCGCACCGAAACACATGCCAGAACCTACGGTCTCTAAAGTCGTCAAGCTATATGTCTACGGATCTAGTTTTTTGAGATGAACTCAATGGTATGTCCAATTTTGGATTCTGATGAGCCGTGCACAAAATCGCCCGATGGATCGGGTAGCGGGCCCGCCAATTTTGGCGTTCCGATCAACCTTCTCAGAATCGGACCAAACTTGGCATGCAGGACCAAAAAAATATTTCGAGACCAATGGCGCAAGTTTTGTCGCGGTTTGACGAGTGTGCACAAAGTAATTAGGAAATTTCAAACATGGTCAATACGGCGTTCTTCGACAAATACGGGTCAAATTCGTCGCGCACACGCAACCAATTTAAATTCCTTCAAATCCCACACGTCCGCGAAGTCATTACGCACCTTTCGATGCTTATGGTTCACGACCACGTCGCCCGAATTGGCAGAACGCACGTCGTGTTGACCATTTCTCTAATTTTTTAAAAACAAAATTTCCAAGTTTTTCGTAAATTTTACGCACCGATTTCTCGATGCATAGTCTATCAATTCACAATCTACAAAAAGTCCTATGAATTCCTATATGTTGTCCTCGGCTTTGTGTAATTAGAATATGAAAAATCAATTTGGGTGGGCAGATAGATGCCTTCCAATATGGTGAAAAACTGTCAAACAGAACATTGGTTGTAACAATCTTTTCGGAAACATTGGAAGAGTTTTTACTATGAAGAGTTTTTACTACGACCGGATTCCTATTTTCTGAAACTATCGAGGGAATTAGCAGACGGTCATATAGCCCTTGTATAGGACTTTACGAAATTGAAAACGCTCGCGTGTGTAGGAAGAAAAGAGGTGTCGAAGTAGCATACCTGGGTTGTTACTGCTGTCCTCTGTCCCGCGTGGTTTTCCGTCGTTCAGGCGGCTCCGGCGGTTCAGGGAGGCGGCGACGAGTGGTGGCAGAGGTCCAGGGAAGTTCGCCTGGGTCGTGGGGTTGAGGAAATTTGGTGTTCACGTTGGGAAGGTTTTCGCAAGAAGAAATAGATACTATAGGTTATATAGTATTTTTTGGATGGAATTTTACAAGAAATTTAAACAAGATTTGGTTTAGTTTGAATCTAATACAGTAGAGTATAGGATAGAGATTCAATAGGATTTGAATTTGGAAGATTTGATTTAGGATTCATTGGGTTTTCAATCCAGAGTTTTTTTTTAAACAATCCTTACTGTTAACAAAGGGGGCTCGGCTCGGGAAGGGAAGAGCTACAGTGCCCCCCTAAGGCACTGTTCACAATTGCATTTTTTTTTCTTTTTTTCCTAAAAGCTTAAGGGCTGATGGGTTTGTAGCTAAAAGTGCTGTGGTCGGTCCACTTGGGTCGACCATCACTGTTAAATTATATATATATATATATATATATATATATATATATATATATATATATATATATATATATAAACTAATAAATGCCCAAGTAGCTTAAAATATGTCAAAAAATATATTTTAAAAATATATAAAACATCAACATTTACTGACTATATTTGATATTTGTTTATATATGCATATATTTATATATCTAAAATATGTGTTAGCATATAAAAATTTATTCCTACTAAAACATTTAATACACTTCTATATTAATATTAATCATAATCATTCTAGTATAAAAATATTAAAGTAATTTAAAAAGATTATAGACATATATTATATACCAAAAAAAATTGTATTTATTATATAAGAAATATCCTTTATATTTAATCAATAAAAACCTTTGGCAAAATAATCTCTAACCCTCATAATATATACATAAATGAATATCTCGCAAATATTTGTAGGATAGAAAATTTCATGTAAGAATCTATCATTAATATACAACCAAAAAAATATTTAAACAAATAAATTTAAAATAGTAAAATTTAACTTAAGCCAAAATAAAAATCCACAAAAATTTGGGGGTTTTACATCATACCCAACTTATAAGAATTTCGTCCTCGAAATAAAAATGTAGAAGCATGGAAAATATTAAAGAAAATGACCCATGCGGCCAAAGAGCCCCATGCGGCTCAGAAAGCCCATGCGGCTCAGAGAATCATGCGGCATAAGGGACCATGCGGCTCAGAAAGCCCATGCGGCTCAGAGAATCATACGGCATAAGGGACTATGCGGCTCAAGACATCCCATGCGGCTCCGAAGACACGTGGCGGGACAGTCCCCTTCTCTGTCCTCTCGCATTAATTGTTTGACGGCTGACAATTCTGAAAAAGTGACAGCCCTGACACAAAAAGAAGTAATTATGACTCTGTCATAATGACAGCTTCTAGGGAAGAGAAAAGAGATCTCTGACACAAATCCCCCGAGAGCCATAAAAATGCCACCTGGCCTTGCCACGTGGGCGTTCGTATGCGGCTCGAGCAAAGACTTCTCATGCGGTTCAGAATGAAGCCGTCCTATGCGGCTTAGGCCGAGACAACCTCATGCGGCTCGAGCAAAGACTTCTTATGCGGTTCAGAATGAAGTCGTCCCATGTGGCTCAGGCCGAGACAGCCTCATGCGGCTCGAGCAAAGACTTCTCATGCGGACCACTTCCATGCGGCTCAGGCGGATGTATCCTTATGCGGCTCGCAATGATCACCTCCATGAGAGGGCCACTACCCAGACAGCCCTGACACGTGGTCCTAACTATATGCGGCCCAAAATTGTATGCGGCTCACTCGTCCTACGGTTCAGATCCCCCCAATGGCTCCTAAGACACGTGTCCTAAGCCGATCAATTCCTCAGATTTATTGCAATCAAAGATTGGGTCAAATCCCAATAATCTGGGACACGTGGCAGGAGAATAAATCTAATTTATTCGCAGACATCAGAAGATCATTATGAGGAAGATTTATTCCAATCAGCATTAATTGCTAATAGGATTTGGTGTAATCTACACTCAATGGCTCAGATTCGTCACAATCAAGAACGAACGGCCTAGATTGACCAATCCACAGGCCACCGTCATCTCCAAGAGACAATCATTGGCAACCCTAATGATCACATCCCACTATTATAAATAGCAAGGTGCCATTCCCTTGTAAAGATATATACGGTCAGAGAGATATACTGTCGCAGAGAGACTCCCCCAATAACCAGAGATCAATCCAGAGAGAGAGAAGCCAGAAGAGCAACACGAGGAGAGCAGGAAGAGCATTTCTTCGTCAGCGCCAACCATCTCATCACAGGAGCCAAGGCTGCATACCGATCGTCCAAGGAGTAAGGCAGGGCTGCCGTCGCCTTCCCGAGCCTCTATCGTCACCCCCCAGAATCTAAAATAAACAATTGTACTTAGACTGGTGTACCTAGGTTTTCGTCCCTAGGCTTTCTTTGTACAAGCGAGTTTGTATTGTGAGTCTAAGTTCAGTCCTCCCATAAAACTGTTCTGTACTTTTACAATCAATGGCAAACACGATGGCGACTCGGCTGGGGACAAACTTCTCCACGGCTGAGGAGTTGGTGACGCAATCGGATGCAGCCAAGCTTGGCTCCACGCAACAGAAGATGGTCGCTCGGTTCGACCAACAGGCGTTCGAAGAAATGCTCTCCGACAAGAGCGCTGGCCCGGTCCAGAAGCGAGCCCGCACAAAGAAGGCCCGCAACGAGTGGAGACCCCGATCCTTCGTTCCTACTGAAGCTCTTGCAGAAATACCCTCTGCTGCTCAAAACCGCGGAGAAGACTCTCCCGCGGCCCCACTTCAGATCACAGACGACTCTGCTGTCCCCAAGTCCGGCAGAAGAAAATACTATGATGCTGGACTTGCAGGGGCAAAGAGGAACTCTAGGCGATCCGAGCCGCATGAGGGTATTAGCCGCAGGGAGAAAGCTTATGCGGCTACATCCGCCAGCCGCATGAAGAAAGCTCATGCGGCCACATCTGTCAGCCGCATCGCTTATGCGGCTACAGCTGCCAACCACATAGATGAAACTTATGCGGCTAAAAAAGTCAATCGCTTGCAGAAAACCCATGCGGCCACAATTGCCAACCGCATGCGGCCAGCCTGCACGGTCGTGACTCCTAGCCGCATAAAAACAACTCATCCCACAACAGAAGACAACCGCATGCAGACAGCCTGCACGGTACCCAATTCTAGCCGCATAGCATTCGTTCTACGCTTCTCTCGACCAGTCTTCGACCGTCTCTCATGCGGTCCTGACCCTGATGGTTCTCTGGATGATAAGCCAGACTCTGTGGTATTCAACTTGGACTCCTCCTATTACGCACCCGCAAGTGCTAAAAGGAGGAAGTCTAGGGCAGCACGGGCTCATCAAGCCCAGTCAGCTGTCCTAACCTTTGACTATCGGGGCGTCCCGTTGACTATCACACGGGCCTCTAATGGGAAGTTGTATAGAACCGCTCGAGTCCAGCCCCCGGCGGCGAACGGACAGAGTGGTTCCTCTGACCCGCGTGAGGCGATCCTCCACAAGCGCAAGGAAAGAGAAAGAGCCTCGGCGTGCAAAGAGTCCTCACTTGGACATCACTGCACCCAAATTATCGTCAACTGATGTTGTAAAGATCGGCCGTCAGTCTTCCAAAGACTACAGCATCCGAGCTCAGAGGATGAGGCACCTCCTGTTGTCTCCTGCAATTCCACTCAGAAAATCCTCGCCGAGGGGAGAAGGAAGAAGACAAGCATCTCCAGCCCCAAGATATCAACCACTACAGCTAAGAAACTGTCGTCTAAACGGTTGTCCTCCACCGGAGTATTCCAACACACCCGTTCAAAGACGAAATCTGCTGCAATGGGAAACTCATCATCTACATCGCTGGGGATCGTGGGAACTGGGGGTAGCACTCCTCCGAGTATCCACAATAATCCGATGTTTCAAGGAGTCGAGCCCGAACAAACAACTCTCCCATCAGGTACAACAGACGCTGATGTCCCCGAGGACATCCATGGCTCTCAAGACGAAGCAAGCTCTGAGGCTGGGGATACCGTTCCCTCCGAGTCCGAGCCCGAAGAGAACATTCCCACCTACCCCGATGACTTTTCGGTGTATGGGTATGACTCGGAGGGCACATCCTCCACCGTTCCTTCCATCACTCCTCATGTAAAGACGGTGTTCATGACGGACAGCAACCAAGGTGGTTCCAGCGATCGCCAACGCATTGACACTTTAGAGGCTATACTGCAGGCCTTAGTCAAGTCTGTAGATGAAATCAAAGCCGCTCTTCCAACTCTGCAAGGAGGAACGCCTGGCCAAACAAGCACGGGTCCCGCGGTCAATGCAGACTCGAACTCAGCAGCACCAAATTCGGGCAATAATTCTCCCGAAATAACAGCCCCTACCGCGACAGATGAGGCCCGAGAAGTAAGAAGAGAGGTCCAGGAGCTCCGAGCCATGTTCCATGCCCGAGAAAATGCTCAAGACCTCAGAATGAGGCAACCATACCCTGCTGAATGGAGGGATGTTCCATTCCAACCAAGATATAAGCCGTTCAATATCAACCCGTATGATGGCAAGACCTCAACAAGTCGGTACATCACTTACTTCGAGGTCACCACCGAACATCTGCCCCACGATGATGCTATCCTCACGCGATTATTCATTGGGGCATTGGAAGGAGTCGCTTTCGACTGGTATCGCAATCTGCCGGACAACTGCATCCACTCCTTCGCCGGCTTCAAGCGCCTGTTCTTGGAGCGATTCTATGAAGTAGGGCATGACGTCACTATGTCCACTCTCATGGACGTCGTCCAAGGGGAGAAGGAATTGACAAGGAACTACATTGAGCGGTTCCGCCAAACCGCCATGAAGCTGCCCTCCGGAAATCCAGATTCCTCTTTAATTGAAATTTGCCAAAAGAGACTGCTTCCAACGATCAGTCTCTGGATGGGCGAGAGTCAATTCAAGGACTGGAAGGCATTTATCATCAGTGCCACAAGTGCCGAAGAACGACTGAAGAAGGCTCGCCAATTGGGATTGCACATCTCGAAAGGAGAAAACAAGGGCAAGCATCCCAACAACGATAATGGGGGTAGCCCCTCCAACAATCGGGACAGCAAGGGAAAGCAGGCTATGGTGGCCGATACAGCACAAAAACCTGAGCCGAAGCCAGCAGACAAACAATGGCCGCAAATCACTTACTCCTTTGAAGACGATCACGTTAAGCCCATCTTGGACATGCTCATACAAGGGGACAGAATTCAGCTTCCTCCACCAAGACAGGAACTGCGGCCGACAGAGATGGAGAATCCAAAGTACTGCCATTATCATCGCTATGTCCATCATGCTACACACGATTGCTACCAGCTGAAACGGTACATACAAAACCTCATCGATTCGAACGCTCTGGCTATCGATTTCGAAGAGGTAACCGTGGCGGCCAATATGGTGTCCGTACAATTCGGCAGCTTCCTTCCGACGGAGACTCAAGACGGGGTGGTCCCTATCCCTCTAGCGACAATGGAGATTACCAATCTTCCACCTCCCCGAGATCAGGCTGCCGGTCTAATACCCCTTACCACATCATGAGGGGAGGTCATGTGGATCCATCCAGACTTGGTATTAGAAGTGACTCGGCCCACACCATCTTCCACCAACAAGAAGAAAAGTAGAAAAGTCAGGACCTGCCATACAATCTTGGCAGACAACGAGGAAGCTACAGCCATCGTCACGCGGTCCGGAGCATAATCCCAACCTGTGGTTGACAATCCAGCTGAAAATTATCAACCCACTACAACTGATGCTCCGGGACCGGCTCAGCCTTCGACGACCGACAAGCCTAGGCCGAGGGAGACTCGCTTCGACAAATCCCTCCGAAAAGAGGTAGCCCAAGGGTTAGAGAGGCCATACAACTTTGACATCTTAGCGCAATTGGCTAACACACCGGCCAAGTTGTCATTGTACGAACTTCTAAGGCTCTCCAAGGACGTTCGTATTGCATTGAGCGAAGCACTCAAAAATGCTGATGTCTATCTGGCTCAATCCAACCTCACCGGGGAGGACTCACCCGTGGATCTCCAAGACAGTGCCTGCACGGGAGCAATGCCCAACATTGTCTTCACTCCGCAGGACATGCTCATCCAAACCAACCTACACGATCGCCCGCTATACTAGACGGATACATCGGCGACGTGAAGGTGGATCGGATGCACATAGATCCTGGCTCTTCCATAAGCATTATCCCGAAGGGTCTGCTACATCATCTCCGCATCCCAATGCATCGCCTGACGCCTACAAGCACCGCCATCAGTGGTTTCAATTCGGGCAGGAACTACCCTTTTGGAAAGATTCGTCTGAAGTGTCAGATTGGCGATCTCCAATCCGAAGTCACCTGCTACGTCATAGATGCAGACACTTCTTACAACATCCTCTTGGGGCGCCCATGGATACACGATTATATGATCGTGCCTTCCACGTTACACCAGTGCTTCAAATATGTCGACAAACATGGCACCTTGATGAAGGAAATGAACAAGCTGGTACCAAAACGACCACAGGATCAGAAGAACCTCTGACGATCCACCTCCAAGCTCCCAAACCGGGCAAGTCTGCACCCCTTACCGCCACTCTGCGAAAGGACGCGATCAGCCTCTCGGTACAGAAAGAGCAGATGATAATCCGGCTGCCAAGGTCCGGCCAAGTGCTGAAACCCACAACGGGGCCACTGACGATCAGACTGCCGAGAGTCAGTCAACCCCAAATGGAGAAGCTCAATCCCTCCGATAGGCCACTGACGATACGCCTTCCCAAGAAGGGTCGTCACCCCGATACAAGGTCTGACACTTCTAACGAACCAGCCAATCCTCGCTCCACATCGAGCACCAAACTGGGGGTCGCTAGTCTGCCAACAACTTCACGCTCTGCTCCATCAACTGAACCTCTGACAATCAAGCTGCCCAGGGCGTCCTCCCAGTCTTCATCTACACAGGGGGTAGCCGAAGAGGAACCGGAGCTAGCCAAGTATGTGGCTGCCCATACTGATGTCCCCTCCGCTGATGATGTAATCTCCCTAGAAAAGATACCTTACTTTATCAATAAAAGGTTATCTTTGAACTACACCGAGCTCAATAAGCTATGTACAATATATGCTATGGAACAAGGTATAGGCACTCACCTACACACACATGTGACAAATGTGCACACCGCGATCCAGCTTACTCCAGTAGAAGATGCTTACCGAATAATCGAGGAAGGGGATCATCCGATCATCTTCGGCCGAACAAACAACCCGCATCCCTTCACCATAGAGGAAGCCGACCTCGGGTCAGATGCCGAAAGACTGCCTCTGTATCTTTATAGCCCCCAATCCAAATATCTCATGCAGAAACAGGGGTATGATCTGGAGACGACGCCAGGTTTGAACTACGGCACTGGGCGACGATTACCTTTGAAGACGCCAGTCCCGGCGGGCAAACCACGAGACTACTATAGCAAAACTCGATGCTGGTTGGGGTATGTAACGCCTACTACAACCCTTGAGAGTTCAGATAAAGAATGCGACTGGTAGTCACATTCAACTGGGTCACCAACTTCAGACTCGGATACCAGCATCGGAGATGTGTTCAGACAAGTCATGACAGTCAACATGGTGTTCGTCGACGCTTACGAAGAAGACGAAGACATCCCCGAGATCCTCGAGCTAGAGCTGTGGGCCCAGCAATTGGATGCACAATGGGAAAAATGGTTCAAACTAAGAGAACCTTCTACTGAAGATGAAGTCATACAAGTTGACCTCGGCAGCGAATCTTCTCCAAAACCAATTTTTGTTAGTAAAAGCCTAGCAGACGAAGAACGGGAGTCACTGCTAGAACTTGTCAGAGAATACATTGATGTGTTCGCCTGGAGCTATGAAGATATGTCGGGGTTAAATCCCGACATTGCTCTTCACAAACTCAACATTCGGCCAGATGTGAAGCCAGTCAAGCAACAACAGCGACGCTTCCACCCGGGGATCATGGACGCGATCGAAGCCGAAGTCAACAAACTGATAGCCAGCGGTTTAATTCGTGAGGAGCAACATCCCGATTGGGTCGCCAATATAGTACCCGTCCTCAAGAAGAATGGGAAGATTCGAATCTGTATCGACTTCCGCAATCTGAACGAGGCATGCCCCAAAGATGAATTCTCCCTTCCTATCACAGACATCATGATCGATAATACCTGCGGCTTCGAATGTATGTCATTCATGGATGGCTTCTAGGGGTACAACCAAATCAAAATGTCTCCTGATGACGAAAAGCATACATCATTTCGAACACCAATTGGCACGTACTGCTATATAGTCATGCCTTTCGGTTTGAAGAATATCGACGCCACATATCAAAGAGCCATGAGCATCATCTTCAGAGACCATTTACGCCAGACGGTGGAGTGCTATGTTGACGATATAGCCGTTAAGAGTCGCTGCAAGGGAGACCATCTGCAGGATCTAAGGACGGTATTCGACCTAATGCGAGTGCACAATTTGAAAATGAACCCTACGAAGTCCTTTCTGGGCGTATCCAGCGGTAAGTTCTTGGGATTCATCATCACGACACAAGGTATCCATGTAGACCCTGAGAAGACGAAAGCAATCATGGAGATGGGTCCCCCGAGAAATCTTCGTGAACTCAAAGGCCTTCAAGGGAGGCTAGCTTACATCAGGAGGTTCATTTCTAACCACTCCGGGCGATGCCGACCGTTCACGCACCTCATGAAGAAAGGAGTCTCATTCGTATGGGACGAGGAATGTCAGCGTGCTTTCGACAGCATCAAAGAATATTTGTCAAATCCTCCAGTTTTGGTGGCCCCGGTTCCTGGAAAACCATTCCTGCTCTATGTACGAGCAATGGAACACTCCCTCGGGGCTCTGCTGGCACAAAACAACGACGCAGGCCATGAGCAAGCCATATATTACCTCAGTCGAATGATATTGGGCCAGAGCACCGATACACCGCTGTAGAGACGGAATGCCTCGCCCTGGTGTTCGTCATTCAGAAAATGCGGCACTATGTCACCGGACAAACGATACATGTGATCTCACGAATCAACCCTCTCAGGGTCCTCATGACTAAACCAGGGGCACTTAGCTCTCACCTCGCTACATGGGCAATATTGCTGTCCCCTTATCATATGATCTTTGTCCCCCAAAAGGCAGTCAAAGGTCAAGTCCTGGCAGACTTCTTAGCAGCCCACCTAGGCTCGGAGTCCTCCAAAAAATATGAAGAGATCCCAGATGAGGTCGCCGACTCGCATGCAACCTCTCACGAGGCTATATGGCGAATGTTCTTCGACGGTGCTTCGAGGACCGGACCTAAAGGCAATATAGTCGTCGGAGTCGGGGTAGTGCTGGTCTCCCCTTCCGGATTGGTGATTAACCGCGCTTATTCCCTCACAGAGCCCTGCTCTAATAATGTGGCCGAGTACAACGCTCTGGTCATTGGCCTCCAACTTGCAAGAGAGCTGGAGGTAGAATACCTTGAAGCATACGGCGATTCCTAACTAATTGTCAATCAGATACGGGGCTCATATGAGGTCCGCCACGAAGACATGATCCCTTATCACCAAATAGTGATCGACATTATCTCATCGTTCGAAGGGTTCTTCATCGAACATGATGCCTTAGCTGGCCTTGCCGCTTCCCTAGCAGTTCCCAATCATAATCGCCAATCAGTGGATGTGATAGGCCACGAACTGGTCTGTCCCAAGAACAATGTGTAATTCGTGGCGAGTTATTCTGCACAAACGATCGATGATGCCCCAGATTGGAGACAACCATTCATCGACTTCGTCGTCTACGAAATCCTGCCCAAGAACCCAAAGGAAGCCACCTCCATCAGACAGCGTTCTCTCAGATTCTTCTACGATACAGAGACAAAAATGCTGTATCGCTGCTCCTACGATGGATTACTGCTTCGGTGTCTGTCAAATACAGAAGCTAAAAAAGCCGTACAAGAAGCTCATGACGGTGTCTGCGGGGCCCACCAGCCTGGCCCAAAACTGCAAGACCGCCTTTGCTGAATGGGCTACTATTGGCCCACGATGGTGGCAGATGCGATAGATTATGCTAGAAAATACAAAGCCTGCCAAGTCCATGCGAACTTCATTCACCAACCTTTCGAGTTTCTACATCCGACAGTGGCGTCCTGGCCATTCGAAGTATGGGGAATGGATATCATTGGTCCAATCACCCCACCTTCCTCCCGAGGATATCGCTTCATACTTGCGATCACTGATTACTTCTCCAAATGGACGGAAGCTGTCCCACTCGCAGAAGTTAAGACTTCAAACGTGATCAGCTTTCTTAAGCATCACGTCATCTACCACTTTGGACTGCCTCGAAGGATCATCCATGATAATGGTCCGCAGTTTGCAAGCCATGTATTCTATCGATTTTGCGATAAGTACCGTATTCAGAATGTCGCTTCGACACCATACAACCCGGCAGCAAATGGGTTGGCAGAGGCATTCAACAAAACAATCATCAAACTTCTCAAGAAGTTTGTCTCCTCCAACAAACGCGACTAGAACGAGAAGCTCGACGAATGCTTATGGGCTTATCGCACCACAGTTCGAACAGCCACCGGGAATACACCATTCTCCCTGGTGTACGGGAGTGAGGCAGTCCTCCCATTAGAGACTCAAATACCCTCACTCCGCGTCGCCCTCACTTATCAACTGACGACGGATAACAACTGCCGACGTCGACTACAAGAGTTGGAGGCCTTAGATGAAAAGCGCCTCCTAGCTCAGCAAAGGATCGAGCTATACCAAGCACGCATCTTAGGAGCCTTCAACAAGAAGGTCAAAATCAGAACATTCCAAGTGGGCGATCTCGTTCTGGCAGTCCGGAGGCCGATGGTCATGACTCACAAGACCGTCGGCAAATTCCAGCCAAAGTGGCAAGGACCATTTATCATCGAGGCAGTATTCTCCAACGGTGCTTACCGCCTCGCTAAGCAAAACGGAGACTTGCTTATGTTGCCCGTCAACGGCAA
Source organism: Iris pallida (assembly GCA_029216955.1). Classification (NCBI taxonomy): domain Eukaryota; kingdom Viridiplantae; phylum Streptophyta; class Magnoliopsida; order Asparagales; family Iridaceae; genus Iris; species Iris pallida. The sequence goes on along the minus strand of JANAVB010026000.1, from coordinate 9,048,003 downwards.
GTTCCTGAAGAAATATTATGTCTAAAACAACATTCTCCAGATTATTGAGTCACGTACCCGCTAGTACCACTGAACTCACCCCCACAGCTTTCCAGATTTTTGAGTCATGTATCCGCTGATACCACTGAACTCACCCTCATAGTTTGTCAGATTTTCGAGTCATGTACCTGCTGGTACCGCTGAACTCACGCTTACCCTTCTCCAGATTCTCGAGTTATGTACCCGCTGGTGCCTCTGAACTCACATCCCGATCACTCTTTCAGATAGAAAGTTATGTATGATCATACCTCTGAACTTCCTTCCTGGAGGAGATCCTCCTCCATGATCCAATACCCGCACTTTCAGTGCACAAAAAAGGATAATCGATCCACAAACTTCCAAAACGGCCATGTCCTCATTACCTCTGAGTCGTTCCACTTCCACCAAAAACAAATTACCTCTTACATAGAACTTCTATGTCCTCATTACCTCTGAGTCGTTCTATGTGCCCGCCTTCATTGAGCCCACTCCTGTCATGTCCTCATTACCTCTGAATGGGAAGGCTCCGTCGAAGAAACCTTCATACTTGTCATGTCCTCATTACCTCTGAGTAAGTATGATAATCCCCTTTCGACCTATTATCTGTACCCACAACCGGAGTACGCCAAGGGTAATAGGCCCACAAATGTCCTCTGTTGACCACAAATGTCCCCTGTTGACCACAAATGTCCTCTATTGACCACAAATGTCCTCTGTTGACCACAAATGTCCTCTAATACCCTCCGTCGAGTTCACTCCTGCCATGTACTCATTACCTCTGAGTAGGAAAACTCTACATCTAAAAAACTTTCCTGCTTGCCATGTCCTCATCACCTCTGAGCAAGTATGTCGGTTCCCCTTCATCCTATTATCTGTATCTTAAACCAGGGTACGCCAAGGATAATAGGCCCACAAATTTCCTCAGCTAAGTTTCTTAGCACAAACATACCATCTCCTCATACCCCAGGAGCCCAGCTGCTCTACGACATTCCTTTTCCCAATACCAAGAGCACCCATGACCACTTTGCCATGGCTGCTTCAGGTATCCTGACCAAAACTTGTTATCTGTACCTAAAACCAAGGTATGCCATGGGTAACAGGTCCACAAATATACCCCCTATACAGGGAAGAACATCACCACAATATCACAGACGCAGCAAGCAATACAAATGAAGGGTAGAATTGAAAGTACTCTTTATTTGAAGGAAGAAAAAAGTATTACATATTTCGGGACCACGTCCCTTTCAAAAAAGGAAAAGAAAAGGCCGACTAAATTTCAGCATTACTCAATTCTAGGAGGCGGTTTCTCACTGAGGTGGTCCCCTGCTCAATCCGTTGCCGAGCGTGACGCTCGGCCTCCTGGAGTAACCGCTCCTCATTGTCCAAGCCTAGGAGCGCCTGACAGTCATCTTCCAATTTCTTCAGGGCAATCTCCAGGTCAGTCGAAGCTTGAGTAACCCTGTCAGCCTCCTGAACAATTAGCCCCCTGTCATTTCGGGCAGCCTCAAGTTCAGATTCCAAGAAAGTCAGCTTCTTCTGAAGCGCAAGGATCTGCTCCCGCGTCTCAGTAATCTCACGAGAGACAGACTCCTCCCGAGCCGTGACATTTTCATTCGCGTAACTCAATTGATCATACCGATCAGATAAGTCGCTGAGATCCTTCAGTATGGCTGGTCTGGTCTTATCCCGAGCAGCTCGGGTCCTTTCTATAGTAGCGATAAGGGAACCCCGCTCCTCGTTTATAACAGCAGACAGATCAGCCTGCTGTAATACTTGAAGCTCGGCCACCAGCTAATCAGCCTCCAACAATTTTGCCTCCAGAAGCGAAGCCACCCCTGCATCACTAGGAAGATTCCTAAGGATATTTACTTGACCCTGGGCGCATTGTCGGGCCAAGGTGAAGGAGGTCCCTCTTTCCACAGCGGCCTCGATTCCCCTCGTCAAATGACGATGAAAACTGGTAACCACGTCCTGTAACGCGTCGTCCAGAACTTCAGTAGAGGATGGCGTCAGGGGAAGCAGGGATGGCAACGTCAGAGAAGTAACGCTAGAGCTCGCCACCAAGGGAACGGAGTCTGAGTAGAACGATGCATGAATGGCGGCCAACTCATCTTCCGTCGCCCGGAGAGCTTGGATACTCGGTAGGGCAGAAAGGTCGATTCTCGGAGCCACCGGATTAGAGGATGACGCAAGGACAATCATTCCCTGCCCCGACTGCCCCGATAATTGGCTCGCTAAACTCGAGCCCCCAGAAGGCCCATCAAGACGAGTCGGACGGTAAGGAGGTACATCCCTCTCCACCAATGCCCCTTCGGCTGGGGTTGTCTCAACAACGTCCATCCTCGGCACTGGAAGGGCAGGACCTGTATGCCCAGAATAACAATCAATCGACGTAACTCGAAGGACGTGATGATAGAGCAGATAGGCTTCCTCACAGGTTAAGATTCGGCTAATCTTACCAGGGGAGGGGCATAAAGGCTGCAGCTCATCCACAACTGGCATGGTCCCCTCACCCGCAATCCCCGAGTTAAACTCAGTCACGTCCTCTGTCCCTGCCACTTTGAAGGGAGATACAGATTAATCTGCATCATATTGAAAAGGAACAGGCTCACGGGAGTCCCCGTCATCCTGGGTCACCACCTCAACATCTTGAAACTCTTCTTCTTCTCCTAACACCTAAAAAAGGGAACGAAGACGATTAAAATTGAAGCTCGAAGGAAAGAAGGAAAAAAGAATCGAGAGCGGTTTTGTTACCTCTGACGCAGGGTTGACTTTTTCTCCTCTTTCTTTTATGGCTAGCGGGCAGTGCCTAGTCGCAACCAGCTTCCGGGATCGAGAAACACTGCCAACAGGAGAAACTTGCCTACTACGTTTCGGAGTAGGACCAGGCGCAACGAGGGACTGATCCCCCAATATCTCATCTGACAAAATAGGCGACTGACCCACCTCTGCGTCTACCACTGGAAGGATAGAGTCATCTCTATCATGCTCGTTGCCTTCATCACCCTCAGCAGTGAAATCCAAATCTGGCACTTCGGCTCTAGTCTTTCTTTTCTTGGCCCCTTGAGAGCCTTCCTCTAGACCGGTACCAACAATAAAACTGGTACCTGGGTTAAAACCGACCGGGGGTTTGTTCGCCATGACATGATACAAAGTCGCCATATACAAGATCTCCACTGACGCCTCAATGGCAGGGACCGAGAAAAGGGTACGGGTATGGAATGTATCGTAGTATTGCCAAGCCCTGATACCATCTAGAAGGCTACCTTCAAAACCCAGACAGGAGCTGGGGTTGTCTAGGCAAAGCTGGCTGTATCCAAACTGTCGGGCAAACCTGCTGGGTAGATAAGGCTCCAAATAAACTGTATTGCGGTTACGGTACACCAGATGTACGGAACGGATATTTTGCAGCCACAGGAGCAACGGGCCATCCAGAAGCTGAGGAGGCGCAATACCGTCAAGATGTGCAGCCTCTATGTCTTTCGCAGCAAAGCGAGGGACGGATACAAAAATATGATACATATCCGCCCTCGCCAAGGCCATCCGACAAGCCCGCATGGTCTCACACTCCCATGGCTCATCACGGTAACGGAAGATAAATGCTTCATCATCAGTTACACCGTCTTTGGAACCCGACCTCATTAAAGACGGATAATGTATCAGCAGCCACCCCATCAAATAGTGATATGGTAACTCGGTGTGTTCAAAATCCTTGGTCACGTCGCGAGCGATGACCTTAGATGTGAAGGTGCGAAGTCTACGATGGATGCTGCATACCATGGTCGGGAGGAGAGCTAGCCTGATTCGCAAAACTAACTTCACCACCGGAAGGATGAAGTTGCGACTGATTCTCTCAATAGAACCAGCCCCTCCGGAGACTACACAATTTCGCAGCCATATCATCAAAAACCCCGCCAGGAGCGCCTTCTCGGATAGCTCTTGAGTATCCTGGTAAAAGTAACCAAAAGCGTCAGTCTTGCTCCCGAATCTGTCACTGGTAGTGGCCACTCTCTTAGCCGACGACACCAAGTCCTTAACCGCTTCCCGAGATCGAGGGCGACGAGAGATAACTTGACCTGAGGCATCTGTCGGGAAGAGATAGTGCACCCAGTCCTTGGTGTGGGGGACATTCCCTTCCGAGTTACTATCCTTTCGGGTTATCTGATGACATGTGCTATAATGGCATAATATCTCTTGGTAAAGAGCTACGAAGCCAGGATACCGTCGTTCCAAATCTTCGAGTTCCTCATTAGTGGGAGTATACGCTTCAAAAGCTTCGTCCCCCCAAGGAAGCTTGGAGACCGCGTGCATTTCATGGAGCGCGAGTCCCATTTCCCCTACAGGTGTGTAAAAGGTCCCCGTACGGCAATTATACATCTCCAGCAGAGACATGAACAGCTTCTTGTTTATGGACAAGCCATGACTGGTGCCTCGGATAGCGTGGTAAAGGCCAATCTCACGCAAAAAGGCCCCATACTTCTGCAAGATCCAAGTAGACAAATTGGTCCATGAGGGAATAGGGTGTACCCAACCAGGGAACATCAACCGACCAACGGGATAGGAGCCTTTCCGAGCAAGTTGATTTATAAAAGTATCGGCGGTAGAAAATGTGAAGTTAGGGCTCGCCACATTCAGGAAAGAACCTGGGACCAACCCCGTCACAGAACAGCTAGTATGCACCTTGCCGGCAGTCACGGACCTCAGATTGTTATTATAATAGATGTTCTCCACGAATATCCCACTTCTGATAGGGGTTAAAGTCTCCTACATCTTCCGGTCCAATGGGAGCATATTGAACCAAGATAATGGGAAGTGTCGCTCCATCTGGGGATGCAGATCGCCATCCCGTTAGAGACAAAACTCCAATTCTCCGACACCTCCAGAACATGATTGTTCTCCACGGTCAAGGCGTCTCCAAAAAAGAACGCAGGCTTCAAATACTCTCCTTCAAATTTCCCGGAGTTCATCATAGAATTAAGGAAATAGAAAGACTGATTCTTGATGGCGTTCAATCTAGCCAGAGGCTCATCGCTCGGAAACTGGTCCATCATATGATGAACAATATGGTCGTACCTATAACCGAGAGCAGCTTGGGCGCTACCCACCAAGAGTTCTCCAGCAGCGTTAACCGGCAGATTTACTGAAGAAAAGACAGAAAAAGGTAAGTTAAACGGATGGATAAAGAGAGCTGATTGGGTGCTTTCAAGCCTCATGCGGCTCAAGAAAACATCCATGTGGCTCCATGAACACTTATGCGGCTCCGAAGTCTTATGCGGCTCCAAAAAGCCTCATGCGGCTCAAGCTAAGAAGAACACTTATGCGGCTCCGTGCAATAAAAGTCTATACGGTTTAGCGTCGCTTATGCGGCTTCGCCGACGAAGCACGTATGCAGACACAGTGGATTTCTTATGCGGCTCGCAGCTCAGCCGTAGGGCGAACTTGCGATTTACAAAGACTCGTGCATAAAGTATGCGACGTAGCCATGGCAGTTAGGGTTCTTTAACTCATACATTGTCCTTACCAATAATGGGGGGGTGAACGTCAGGATGAACATCAGGTACGACGACCGGCGGAGTAGCAGCCGCAGCCGAAGCAAAAATAGAGGCTTCCTTCTTGCCCTTTGCTGCCACAGTCTTCTTGAGAGCCATTAATTATCAAAGAGGGGAAGGACGATCGAGATAGGAAAGGTTTGAGAAAAAAGAAAGAAAATAAAGAAGCCCTCTCTCTCTCCAAACTCCTTCTATTTATAGGAGGACGGGAGAAGGAGGACACGTGGGCCAATGACCTCCTCATAAAAAGCGAAATCGACTCCTTGGGTTTCGTCTCCAAGATTCACCCAGGGCATAAAATCCGAAAGATTTAATGAGCTGACCCTTGGGATCCCTCCCCTACAAAAACGGCGCTAAAACAAATTCGAGGCAATTAAAGACCCGCACACGTGGCGAAAAGCTATGCGACTGAACAGTCTCCTGCGGCTGAACCACCTATGCAGCTGAACAATCTATGCGGCCAAGATCTCTATACGGTCAGGGTTTCATATGCGGCTAGAAGAACACAGCCATGCTTCTCATTCAAAGTATTTCAATTTTGCAAATTGAAAACTTTGAAGGGGGTCTTGTAGAAGCATGAAAATTATTAAAGAAAATGACCCATGCGGCCAAAGAGCCCCATGCGGCTCAGAAAGCCCATACGGCTCAGAGAATCATGCGACATAAGGGACCATGCAGCTCAGAAAGCCCATACGGCTCAGAGAATCATACGACATAAGGGACTATGCGGCTCAAGACATCCCATGCGGCTCCGAAGACACGTGGCGGGACAGTCCCCTTCTCTGTCCTCTCGCATTAATTGTTTGACGGTTGATAATTCTGAAAAAGTGACAGCCCTGACACAAAAAGAAGTAATTATGACTCTGTCATAATGACAGCTTCTAGGGAAGAGAAAAGAGATCTCTGACACAAATCCCCCGAGAGCCATAAAAATGCCACGTGGCCTTGCCACGTGGGCGTTCGTATACGGCTCGAGCAAAGACTTCTCATGCGGTTCAGAATGAAGCCATCCTATGCGGCTCAGGCCGAGGCAACCTCATGCGGCTCGAGCAAAGACTTCTCATGCGGTTCAGAATGAAGCCGTCCCATATGGCTCAGGCCGAGACAGCCTCATGCGGCTCGAGCAAAGACTTCTCATGCGGACCACTTCCATGCGGCTCAGGCGGATGTATCCTTATGCGTCTCGCAATGATCACCTCCATGAGAGGGCCACTACCCAGATAGCCCTGACACGTGGTCCTAACCATATGCGGCCCGAAATCATATGCGACTCACTCGTCCTACGGTTCAGATCCCCCCAATGGCTCCTAAGACATGTGTCCTAAGCCGATCAATTCCTCATATTTATTGCAATCAAAGATTGGGTCAAATCCCAATAATCTGGGACACGTGGCAGGAGAATAAATATAATTTATTCGCAGACATCAGAAGATCATTATGAGGAAGATTTATTCCAATCAGCATTAATTGCTAATAGGATTTGGTGTAATCTACACTCAATGGCTCGAATTTATCACAATCAAGAACGAACGGCCTAGATTGACCAATCTACAGGCCGCCGTCATCTCCAAGAGACATTCATTGGCAACCCTAATGATCACATCCCACTATTATAAATAGCAAGGTGCCATTCCCTTCTAAAGATATATACGGTCAGAGAGATATACTGTCACAGAGAGACTCCCCCAATAACCATAGATCAATCCAGAGAGAGAGAAGCCAGAAGAGCAATATGAGAAGAGCAGGAAGAGCATTTCTTCGTCAACGCCAACCATCTCGTCACAGGAGCCAAGGCTGCATACCGATCGTCCAAGGAGTAAGGCAGGGCTGCCGTCGCCTTCCTGAGCCTCTATCGTCACCCCCCAGAATCTAAAATAAACAATTATACTTAGACTGCTGTACCTAGGTTTTCGTCCCTAGGCTTTCTTTGTACAAGCGAGTTTGTATTGTGAGTCTAAGTTCAGTCCTCCCATAAAACTATTCTGTACTTTTACAATCAATGGCAAACAAAAAATAATGCACGATCTGTAGAAACGAAGTGCAAGACGAAAGAAGAATAGGGCACGAAAATTGTGTCACGATTTTCGTGCAAAAGAGGTAAACGGTTGTGTATGTCGCCTTCATGCCTCTGCATTTTAGCAGGGCATTACGTTGACATACGATCCGAGGGAGTGGAATAAATCATGGTACTTACAAGGATTGCGGTGGTGGTTTCTAACTAGATTGGATACCCTCGTGTTTCTATATCTATCAAGGTTTATATCATAAAATTTCTAAGTCATTCTGTGATCATGGTCATGCAATGGTAAATTTAACTAAGACGTCAAACCTGTCTCTATGGCTCCTTGGGTTGGTGTCCCCGCGGTGATCATATTGAAGACTTGTCACGAGTTTTGGTTGCCCCTTGGATATCCATTAGCTGCTGGCGGGCGTGGTGCTCCTCCTCCTGGTGCTGGTAATGTTACTCCCTGCGTGTGCTGTCGTCCAGAAAGACAATCTTGAGCTTGGTGTTGATTTGACCCACAAGCCATACACAATCCCAACCTACGACGACAATCCCTCTGGAAATCCCCCTTCCTACCGCAATAATGACATATGGGTAATTCCCTCACTGGTTGTGGGGAAGCTCTAGTCTGCTGCTGTGTCACTGGATGTTGGGTGGGCCCTGTTGGTGTCGTCTTTGCTGATGCAACGGTCGAAATAGATCGTCGTTACTGTGCCTTCTTATTTATGGCCTCTTGAGTCCTTCCTTCGACCAATACTGCTTCCTGTGAGACTCGGGACTCACTAGCGTATCGTTGAAGCTCTATGCTCAATCCCTTGTGGAATCTCTTGGCCTTCTCCAACTTTGTCGAAACTAATCCGGGAGCAAAACGACTCAACCGAATGAACTCAGTGTCGTATTCATCAACTGTCATGCTTTCTTGCTCTAAATGTAGGAACTGGTCATAATGTGCATCTTTGGCAGTGTCAGAGAAAACTTCTTATTGAATAATTCTTTGAACTCCTGCCATGTCTGATCAACTCCTATCCGTCTCTCCTCTGCGGCCCACCAATCATAAGCATTTTCTTCCAATTGTAACTTTACGGCTGTCATCCATAGGTTTGTAGATAACTTAGAAGCCTTCAAGAGATTTTTCGTCTTAACCAGCCAATTGGTAGTTCCGATGACGTCTTCAGTGCCTTTGAAGTGTGGAGGATTCATGTTGCAGAACCCTTCGATAGTACCTACAGAGGCTTGGGGTGCTCGGGTCAGTGCTGTCTCCAAACTCCTCATAATAGCCTCGCTCTGCTGCATCTGGGCCTGTACTAAGCTCTGGAGGATCTGATCTGTAGTAGTCCTACCAGCCTGAGACATGGGCTGTTATGGGGGCATGTATGGCATCTGGGCATGATCCGTGGGACACCCTGTGGCCCGTACTGCGGTTGATATAGCTCCAGCTCATAAAAATGTAACATGGTCACAGGCAGTATCTATATCTCATCCACAATGATATATGAGAGAAATAACAAACCAAATGTCTCAACTCAAAACAAAGAGAAATATCTGTCGGGCGGAAACAAATCCACTACCAAGCTACTGAAAAGAAATCAACTGAAATAAATATGAAAAAGAGTATCAACTACATAAGTCCATCAACTAAGAATAGAATCAAATAGGCTCCGAAGGCGAGACCTTCTCAGCTGCAAATGGAGACTCTAGTCAAGAACTATACTCCTCATGATACTGTTCATCGTCTTTACCGGGAGAGATCACCAGGTCCTCAGAGGGACGTAACACGATATAAGAAGAACATACTAATATGGACTGTCAGAATAATAATATGCAAGACTCTCCTAGACAGCAATATGCCAAGGGAATTCTAACCATCTATTGTACAATTTAGAGGACAACTTTCATTCGCATGGGTGGGATTTAGGCTATGTGTACGTAACTGGCATCCAGTCATCTTTATCCGTCCGTAACGTCCAAGACGTCAGAGGGCATCTGCAAATATAAATCGCTACAGTTCCATCCGGAGACTGTGGTTTACCTGTTTGGATTCCCATACACACTAGTGACTGTCCTCCCCCAATGTTCTCTACTGTCGAAGTCATGCCCATGGCTCGTCCAGTTTTGTAACTGTTTGAGTCTCTAAAACCCTAGTCATAGCAGTTACGATCATCTATCTGTCACACGGCTTCTTACATAGAGACGGCCAGTTAATATGCAAGCCATGCCCCTAGCAATATGTCTCAAATCGTGTAGTGTGAGTGTCATGGCCAATGGAGATATAAGGATATCCCACTATAAGAAGGTAGTCCGCTAAAACTAAGTCGACATGCAACAAATAAAAATAATACAAAGAAACGACTAATAAAGTTGCTTGCACCCAAGTGTGGCTTGGATGCGCAGTTTATAACAAATAAGACAAAAATATGCAACAAAGTAAATAAATGCTGAAAATAAGTAACATGACAGTAAATATAGCAAGGTATACTTGCCTGGTGATTGGAAGGTGTTTTGACGACGTCTAGTAGATGGAATCGGCAAGTGAGAAGAAGCTACAAGCGTGGAACCTCTGCAAACGTTCCTGGATGTTGAAAAAAACATCAAAAACATTTTCGGTGTAAAAGATATACCTAGGAAACACCTGTCCGAAAGTCCAATTCCGGAACAGGGGTAAAATCGTAATTTTGGGTCAAAACGATGTCCGCTGTTGGACTCGCTTTGCACCGAAATGCATGCCAAAACCTACGGTCTCTAAAGTCGTCAAACTATATGTCTACGAATCTGGGTTTTCGAGACAAACTCAATGGTATATCCAATTTTGGATTTCGATGAGCCGTGCACAAAATCGCCCGATGGATCGGGTCGCAGGCCCGCCAATTTTTGCGTTCCGATCAACCTTCTCAGAATCGGACCAAACTTGGCATGCAGGACCAGAAAAATATTTTGAGTCCAATGGAACAAGTTTTGTCACGGTTTGACGAGTGTGCACAAAATAATTAGGAAATTTCAAAAATGGCCGATACGGCATTCTTCGACGAATACGGGTCAAATTAGTTGCGCACACGCAACCAAATTGAATTCCGTCCAAGCCCACGTCCGCGAAGTCGTTATGCACCTTTCGATGCTCACGGTTCGTGACCACGTCGCTCGGATTGGCGGGACGCACGTCGTGTCGACTATTTCTCTAATTTTTTAAAAACAGAATTTCCAAGTTTTTTTTAAATTTCACACACCGATTTCTTGATGCATAGACTATCAATTCACAATCTACAAAAAGTCCTGTGAAGTCCTATATGTTGTCTTCGGGTTTGTGTAATTAGATTATGAAAAATCGATTTGGGTGGGCAGATAGATGCCTTCCAATATGGTGAAAAACTAGCAAACAGAACATTGGTTGTAACAATCTTTTCGAAAACTTTGGCAGAGTTTTTACTACGACCAGATTCCCGTTTACTGGAACTAGTCGAGGGAATTAGCAAAGGGTCATATAGCCCTTGCATAAGACTTTAAGGAATTGAAAACGCTCGCATGTGTAGGAAGAAAAGAGGTGCCGAAGTAGCATACCTAGGTTATTACTGCTGTCCTCTGTCCCGCGTGGTTTGCCATCGTTCAGGCGGCTCCGGCGGTTCAGGAAGGCGGCGACGAGTGGTGGTGGAGGTCCAAGGAAGTTTGCCTGGGTCGTAGGGTTGAGGAAATTTGGTGTTCACGTGGGGAAGGTTTTCGCAAGAAAAAATAGATACTATAGGTTATATAGTATTTTTGGATTGAATTTTACAAGAAATTTAAACAAGATTTGGTTTAGTTTGAATCTAATCTAGTAGAGAATAGGATAGAGATTCAATAGGATTTGAATTTGGAAGATTTGATTTAGATCATATATTGGTGGAGGACCTGCATGGGCCACCAGAAAAACATGTAACGCCCCAGTCCCAATATACATAGGACTAGAAAATACGTACATGCCAGCTGTATGTATACATAGACTACTCCAATATATGGAATCTACGTATGCACACATAAGCTGTAATAAAAGAGCTCCAGCTCATAACAATGTAACTTGGTCACAGGCAGTATCTATATCTCATCCACAGTGGTACATGAGAGAAACAATAAACCAAATGTCTCAACTCAAAATAAAAAAAAATATCTGTCAGGCGGAAACAAATCCACTACCGAGCTACTGAAAAGAAATCAACTGAAATGAATATGAAAAAGAGTATCAACTACATAAGTCCATCAACTAAGAATATAATCAAATAGGCTCCGAAGGCGAGACCTCCTCAGCTGCAAATGGAGACTCTAGACCAGAGTTGTACTCCTCAGGATACTGCTCGTCGTCTGCAACTGGAGAGATCACCAGGTTCTCAGAGGGACGTAACAAGATACAAGAAGAACATGCTAATATGAACTGTCAGAATAATAATAATATGCAAGACTCTCCTAGACAACAATATGCCAAGGGAATTCTAACCATCTATTGTGTAATTTAGAGGACAACTTTCATGCGCATGGGTGGAATTTAGGCTATGTGTACATAACTGGCATCCAGTCATCTGTATCTGTCCGTAACATCCAAGACGTCAGAGGGCATCTGCAAATATAAATTGCCACAGTTCCATCCGGAGATTATGGTTTTCCTGTTTGGATTCCCATACGTACTAGCGACTGTCCTCCCCCAATGTTTCCTACTGTCCAAGTCATGCCCATGGCTCGTCCAATTTTGTAACTGCTTGAGTCTCTAAAACCCTAGTCATAGCATTTACGATCATCTATCCGTCACATGACTTCTTACATAGAGATGGCCAGTCAATATGCAAGTCGTGCCCCTAGCAATATGTCTCATACTGTGTAGTGTGAGTGTCATAGCCATTAGAGATATAAGGATATCCCACTATAAGAAAGTAGTCCGCTAAAACTAAGTCGACGTGCAACAAATAAAAATAAAATAAAGAAACGACTGATAAAGATATCCCAATATAAGAAGGTAGTCCGCTTGCACCCAAGTGTGGCTTGGACGCACAGTTTATAACAAATAAGATAAAAATATGAAACAAAGTAAATAAATGCTGAAAATAAATAATATGACAGTAAATATAGCAAGGTATACTTGCTTGCTGATTGGAAGGTGTTTTGACGACGTCTAGTAGATGGAATCGGCAAGTGAGAAGAAGCTACAAGAGTGGAACCTCCGTAAACGATCCCGGATGCTGAAACAAACATAAAAAACGTTCTCGGTGTAAAAGATATGCCTAGGAAACACCTGTCCGAAAGTCCAATTCCAGAACAGGGGCAAAATTATAATTTTGGGTCAAAACGATGTCCGCTGTTGGACTCGCTTTGTACCGAAATGCATGCCAGAACCTACGGTCTCTAAAGTTGTCAAACTATATATCTACGGATCCGGTTTTTTAAGACGAACTCAATGGTATGTCCAATTTTGGATTCCGATGTGCCGTGCATAAAATCGTCCGATGGATCGGGTCGCGCGCCCGCCAATTTTGGTGTTCCGATCAACCTTCTCAGAATCGGACCAAACTTGGCATGCAGGACCAGAAAAATATTTTGAATCCAATGGCGTAAGTTTCGTCGCGGTTTGACGAGTGTGCACAAAGTAATTAGGAAATTTCAAAAATGGCCGATACGACGTTCTTCGACGGATACGGGTCAAATTCGTCGCGCACACGCAACCAATTTGAATTCCGTCAAAGCCCACACGTCCGCGAAGTCGTTATGCACCTTTCGATGCTTACTGTTCGTGACCACGTCGCTCGGACTGGCGGAACGCACGTCGTGTCGACCATTTCTCTAATTTTTTTAAAAACAGAATTTCCAAGTTTTTCTTAAATTTCACGCACCAATTTTTCGATGCATAGTCTATCAATTCACAATCTATAAAAAGTCCTGTGAAGTCCTATATGTTGTCTTCGGGTTTGTGTAATTAGATTATGAAAAATCGATTTGGGTGTGCAGATAGATGCCTTTTATATGGTAAAAAACTGTCAAACAGAACATTGGTTGTAACAATCTTTTTGAAAACTTTGGCAAAGTTTTTACTACGACCAGATTCCCGTTTTCTGAAACTAGTCGAGGGAATTAGCAGAGGGTCATATAGCCCTTGCATAGGACTTTACGGAATTGAAAATGCTCGCGTGTGTAGGAAGAAAAGAGGTACCGAAGTAGCATACCTGGGTTGTTATTGCTGGCCTCTGTCCCGCGTAGTTTGCCGTCGTTCAGGTAGCTCCGGCAGTTCAGGGAGGCGACGACGAGTGGTGGCGGAGGTCCAGGGAAGTTCGCCTGGGTCGTGGGGTTGAGGAAATTTGGTGTTCGCGTGGGGAAGGTTTTCGGAAGAAGAAAGAGATACTATAGGTTATACAATATTTTTTGATTGAATTTTACAAGGAATTTAAACAAGATTTGGTTTAGTTTGAATCTAATCCAGTAGAGAATAGGATAGAGATTCAATAGGATTTGAATTTGGAAGATTTGATTTAGGATTCATTGGGTTTTCAATCCAGAGTTTTTTTTTAAACATCCCTTACTGTTAACACAGGGGGCTCGGCTCGGGAATGGAAGAGCTACAGTGCCCCCCAAGGCACTATTCACAATTGCATTTTTTTCTTTTTTTTTCTAAAAGCTAAAGGGCTGCTGGGTTTGTAGCTAAAAGTGCAGTGGTCGGTCCCCTTGGGCCGACCACCACTGTTAAATTTTTTTTCATTTATATATATATATATATATATATATATATATATATATGTATAAAACTAATAAATGGCCAAAGTAGCTTAAAATTTGTCAAAAAAATATTTTAGAAATATATAAAAATATCTACATTTACTAACTATATTTGATATATGTTTATATATGCATATATCTATATATCTAAAGTATGAGTTAGCACATAAAAATTTATTCCTACTAAAACATTTAATACACTTCTATATTAATATCAATCATAATCATTCTAGTATAAAATATTAAAGTAATTTAAAAAGATTCTAAACATATATTATATACCAAAAAAAAATTGTATTTATTATATAAGAAATATTCTTTATATTTAATCAATAAAAACCTTTGGCAAAATAAACTCTAAACCTCATAATATATGCATAAATGAATATCTCGCAAATGTTTGTAGGATAAAAATTTTCATGTAAGAATCTGACATTAATATTCAACCAAAAAAAATATTTAAACAAATAAATTTAAAATAGTAAAATTTAACTTAAGCCAAAATAAAAATCCACAAAATTTTGGGGGTTTTACATTATTAGTATGTTATGTAGATTTTTGAGGACAAAAATCTTTTTAAGGGAGATAGTATTTGGCATCTTCTCCCAGTAGAAATTTAGGGATTTTTTTATTTTTTATTTGATTACGATTAACTTTTTATTCTCAGTAGAGGGTCGTGCCCAAGCCTATAGGTATAGTATAGTGGTATTAGGTCACCTATGGTCACTAGGGTCCCAGAGTAGTCCCAAATAACTTAGTTTAGTATTTTAGAATTTTTTATAATTTTTGGAGATTTTTGAGAATTAATATAGATAGATTTATTATTTTTATTGGATTTCAAGATTTACTGTAGGGTCATTTGGGACTATTTTGAGACTAATGAAATCTATCAGATCATCGACTAATGAAATCATTCAAGTACTTGTCCGATCAATCATCAAAATCCAATTATATCAATTCAGCCAAGGCTGTTCCATCATGTCTCGAATCACACATTTGATCGCCTAGACTTATCCTCAATATGCACCATATCACATCTATCCTCGACATAATTCCTTATGCATCATCATTATGGTTGTCCTATGGGTCTCCAACATTCACTTTAATTTGGCGGTCAAGTCTTCTAGGGTCAAATATCTCGAAGCTACGTCATATAATTGTAGATCATCAATGTTGGACAGTTACTATGAACTATGATATATCCTATCTTGGAGCCAAGTCAAAATTCGATGAATTCTATGGTGGACTACCCAATCTAAGAATTCATTCTTAATCTAAAATAATTCATACTATGAGTGTAACTTCCATCTAATTCGCTTATGCACTACCGTCGACGATTCTGCTAACCAAGAAACATCTACTCACCTCGAGTCCGAGTCTATCTATCCATGGTCAATATCCAAAAGCTTTGATACATAGTGAACCCATCCTCAAATAACTCTATTATTCTGCCTTAAATCCTCCGTAAAATTTTTGATCAGCTAATTTGATTTCCTATACTGTTATAAAATCTAGATATCATAAGCTAGCTCCATTTTGTATCCTCATTCGCACTTATGTTTTTTGGTGCATCTACCTCGACACACTATGTTCAATTTTGGTATCCTGGACGTTAACTTCAAATCTTAATATCAACTTGTCTCGTATCGTATTCATCCAACAACAATGTTCAACATAATTTTTTGTTCATCCAATTAGAGTATTCCCAGGTTATTTCATATCATCTTTGATACGCCTCAATATCATCGACGATATGAATAACCTCAACATCTACCTTTGCACAAACTCTAAGTCGTTGCAATCAATGTTATCATCTGAATTGAATACACAATCAAGTATCGCATGCATCAAGTTTGATCCAGTTGTAGCTATATATCGTCACTGAGCAATAAAAAATTTAATTCCTTATAGACATTCTCACATTCTCTAAATGAACTTGCAAATTGCACTACCAATTCTTTGTACATACTCAAATAGAATCCGACCGATCATTTTCTCAACGCAAAATCCTTCCGCTACTCTCAAGCCGACCGCCCAACTTATACTTAACAAATTCTTGTTGAACGCGTATCATCCATTGATACGAGTTCATTCCTATTTGTTATGACCAAATTCATCGAAGAATGCTTGCATAAAAATATCGTCATACAGGTTTCTAATAAAGTCTCAACTCGTTTGTCACGAATAGACCTATGACTATTCGCATAATATTTTGACATAGCTATCGCTAAGTGGAATGACATATAACACTCAGAAATCGAGTTACTCCTGGCATCAGACTTTACATTAGTCCGACATCTATTTTGAGTTAATTATACCGCACTGATGTTGATTACAACGTAACTTTCTCTTACTCAAGGTTAGATAAAATAACTCGGCCAACATACACATTCACTTATTTAAGTTCGACATGCAACCAAATCGACTCATTCTATCGCCTTACAATTTTTCGATTCCATCCGATGCATCTCGTGCAACGCTTTATCTTCGTTTGACACATTTGATATTCATTCGCATAGCCATATATAATATACCATTTTGTGGATCGACTTGTATCACTAACGCAACAAACATTTTATAGCATGTTGTACTGATGCAACAAACATCTCATCGTTGTGGACACACACAAAAAGAAGAAGAAACTCTGTCTTTTCTTTATTAGCGCAAGGCACTACAAATCGAGTACGCCTGAGAGATCCTGCGCTGATGATCCCCGAGTGCAAAAAAGAACTCTGGGGAATGGGACGATGGAGATCGAGCGGCAGTTGCTCCTTTACTTCGTTGACAATCTGATTACAAAAGTGGGAGAAAACATAAGAAAATTGCTAAATCTCGGCTCACTGGCAAAAAGTGCAGCAATTTGGCTCTTGAAAATGCTCTCAGTTCTGTTGTTTTTAAGTGGGATGAGACCCCTTTTTATAGTAGTTTCTGAACTGGAATGATGTTATGCGCCCACATGAGGAAACATACTGGTTTTTACGTGGGCGCATAGGATGTAGGCGCATGTAGGATGCATAGTCGTGAGTTGATCGTGGTGCTGACGTGGCTACAAGCTTCGGTGCATGATTGCTCGTGGATACTGACGTGGCCATACGCTTCGATGTACGTTTTGATCATGGATTTGACTGAGTCAGTCTTGGGCGCATAGCCCTATTTCAGGCTATGTGCCCTCCTTTTGGGGGAGCTTGTCTTGGGCGTATGGAGCTTCACAGGGTGGCCTGGGCGCATAGAGCTTTGTAGGATGACTTGGGCGTATAGAGCTTCACTGGCTTGGGCGCATATGTTCTCATTGGCTTGGGCGCATATGTTCTCATTGGCTTGGGCGCATAAGGCTTCATTGCTAAATTTTTATACTTCTACAAGGCCCCCTTCAAAGTTTTTGATACTTGAACGAGTTCTAAATACTTTGAAAGAAGCATAGACCGTCTTCTTGTGATGTAGTGGGTACTTAGCACGACCCTCTCTTTGGGCGCATAGCGTTTGTCCAGCCTGTCAAAGAGATAGCCTGTTGAGATCTTCCTCGAAAATCTGAACTGACAGATTCATCGGGGTAGAATTTGAAGAGGTCCATCCTTCATACGTTGTCCACATCAGCAGGTGGCAGTCGCATAGTGTACAAAAAGGCTGGATCTTCACATGGGCGCATAAGCCATGGTGGGCGCATAGCGCAAAATGTGCGCATAGGCGCATAGAGATAGTGGGTGCATAGGAAGTGGCCTGTGCCTATAAGTAGGCTCTGAAGGAGAGAGAAAGTTCATTATTCTCCTCTCTTAGAATTTTTAAAAAGACTCTTCATCTCCTTTCTTTAAGAACCATGTCTCCCAAAGTCGCCAAGAGATCCGCAAAGGGCAAGGGGGCTTCACCGAGTGGCTCTCCTCCTGCGGCATCGTCCTCGCTAGTACAAGACCCGATTCTAGGTGAGGGCACGCATCAAAAACCAAGTCTCGAGCGTTAATTTGCGACGCTCAGACTTTTCTCCTGCTTGGGCTCGTACACCTAAGGCAACATACTTCTGTGAGCATCATTATTCGTCCATAGAAGTCATGCGCTAACACTGTGGTATTCTATGCGCCCACATATTGCCATGTTATGTGCCCACACGCTGTGGCATGTTATGCGCCTACGTACTGCTATACGTTATGCGCCCACATGTTTGTCTTGGGTGCATATTCCTTTGGGCGCATAGCCCTTTGGGCGCATAGCCCTTTTGGTGTATAAGAGTCCTTCAGCACTTAGTTTTTCCTGTAGATTTCTGAGTCTGGATTTCTCTTCTGTTTTCCCTTTTCATATTTTACAGGGATCTGGCTAGCAAATTTCTCCAGGACCGGTATCGACGATTTTGGTCTTGGTGAAGATGCAACACTTGACACACACATCAGAGAGCTCAGAACTCTTCGTGCTTTAGAAGGGTTTTCCTCAGATGGTAGGAAGAACCTTTATACATCGGAGAGTCGGACGGTGGTTGGGCGTCATTGTGAAATTTTTGTTTTCACGGTTCTTCAAGTAAACAAAAGCAACACTAGGGATGTTGTTTTGAAGGTATGGCCTTTTGGAGGAACGGGCCTAGGACGTTCGCAATACGGAGGAGAGAAAATCAGTATTTGTAGATATTTTTAGCATGATATATTTGCCCTCCTCCGTGTAGCTTTTCGAAGGTTCAACAACCTTGTTTGTTTCTCAGCAGTAAAATATGACTTCTTTCGAGGGCCACAAAACTGCTTTTTGACGAAGGCATAGTGCTGCCAAACTGACCAAACTATGTGTTGCTGATGAGTAGTGGATTTTCCTTTTTTTTGTTGTTGTTGCTGATGTAGTCCTATAAATGTAACTGATATTGAATAAACATAATACATTCACTCCATTCTTTGCTTTGTGGTATTTGTGGTACTTGTATTAGAGGGCCTAATTCAACATTTGTGTAAAGGGTATGCCGCTGGAAGATTTTAATGTGGACCTATTATCCGTTTGTGTATCTGGGAATGCGAGCAAATAGATTTGAATGATACTTTCGTGGACCTATTACCCTTCTATACACTGGCGGTGCGGATAATAGATTTAAAAGAAAACCCAACAGAGGCAATATGGACGTGATAGGTTTTATGGTCTCGACACCGTATCTTTTATCCCTGGTTGGGTACAGGTGTCAAGTCAGAAGACTATCGGTATCAGAGGTAATGTGGATGTGACACATGATAATCAGGAGTAGTTTTTGGTAGAATAGATTTTCTTGTCAGGTTCGACTTCTTGTCAGGTATCCCTTCCTGGAGCGGAAGAAACTTTCTAAGCTTCCTCTCCGACGACCTCCACTGAAGACGATAAGATGGCCCAGGAAGTCGTCAAAGCTTTCTACTATGTGCTGAAAGTGAAGCTTCCTGGAGTCTTGAATCGGAATGCTGCCTTTGTCCCTGTGAAGGCTGTTGCCAAATGCCAAGTGGCGGCCCTCGAGAGCATTGCCGGCTATGAAGAGCGGGTCAATACTCTGAGGAAAGTTCTGAATGACCTCGAGGGTCAGGTGGCCAGGTTTCGGCATACCAAGCAGCGGAGCCCGACGTCGCTGTTTTACGCAGAAGACGAGGTTTTAATCACGGCTCTTGCGAAGGAGAAGGCTACTTTCCAGGCAAGGAAGGATGCCCTTATTCGAGAGATCAGCGAATTGGCTGACCAGTATGGTCAGTTTAACGCTGCAAGTGAGGCGCGTGCCGCCTCGAAGACCAAACTGGCTGCACATATCACCGAAAAGTATAATCATATTGCACAGATCCAGAACAAGATCGCCCAACTGGAAGCCAACTTGAGGGCGACAACATCTGAACAGGAGGATTATTAGGCTCAGGCTGCCATAACCGTCACCACTTCTGCCCATTTAGAAGAACAACTGGCAAAGTTGGAGGGAGAGCATCTGATTCTAATCCTTTTCAAGGATGAAGTTGCTCGCCAAGAAGAGGTGCGGCGTCGAGCTACCACGAAGTCTGAAGCTAAAATCGCGGCTAAGGGACAACATCAATCGCCTATGTATCCCTTAGATTCTTTGTAATTTTTTCTTTTCTTTTCAGCCGTCACGGCTCTCGTACCTTTTTTTCGTCTCTTGATAGACGTAAAGAATAAAGAATATTTTCAGAAGTGAATGTGGTTTTGTGAAATATCGGAACTAGAGGTAATATGGACGTAGCAAGGATATTTCTGGTGGGTATTCTGTTAGGGAATTTTGATGTGGGCCTATTATCTATTTTATATTAAGTTTTTTTAATATAGATAATAAGTTAAACGAAGCTGATAGTAGAAGTAATATGGACATAATAGCAGGAGATTTTCTATATCTGAACATAGGTAATATGGACGTGGAAAGATATATAACGTTAGGTGGGAGTGGATAATTTAGAGATAATATAGACGTGATTATTCTTGATGCATGCTTTGCTCAGAGGTTATATGGACATGGCAAAACATAATCATTTCATTGGGGAAATAATTATCGAAAAACAATTCAAAGGTTATAGGGACGTGACTTGTTTTCGTCAAACCGAGTTTGGATGGAGTCAAAAACGGGAATGATTCCACTGGAGAAATATTTTGGAGGAGCTATTATCCAAGGCGTATTCAAGACTCTTGAAATACGGATAATAGTTAGATAATTTTCGAATCACATAAACATCGCACTGTACATTTACATGACTGAACATATGTGAACATTATGTAAAAAAGGTTACACATAGTATTTCTTCAGAAACTTGCCGTTGATAGGCATCATGAGCAAGTCACCATCAGGCTTGGTTAGTCGGTACGCACCGTTAGAATACATTGATTCTATGATGAAAGGACCTTCCCATTTAGGCTGAAATTTTCCTTTTGTTTTGTGCGTCATGACAATTGGTCTTCTCACTGCTAAGACTAGATCACCGACTTGGAAGATTCTTTCCTTCACCATTTTGTTGAAGGCCTGGAAAGGCGTGCTTGGTATAGCTCAATGCGCTGCTGAGCTAACAAGCATTTTTCGTCTAGCACTTCGTGCTCCTGGAGTCGTAGACAGTAGTGTTCTTTGGTAGTCAACTCACTGGCTAGGGCTAGTCGAAGAGATGGAATCTGGATTTCTAGGAGAAGAACTGCTTCGCTCCCATAAACCAGAGAGAATGGCGTACTGCCTGTTGGAGTCCGGACTGTTGTACGATAGGTCCATAAACATTCACCGAGCTTCTCATTTCAATCGTGCTTGTTTGAAGACACGAACTTTTTAAGAAATTTTATGATGGTTTTATTGAAGGCTTCTGCTAGCCCGTTAGCCGCTGGATTATAGACAGTAGAGACTACGTTCTGGATTCGATTCCTATCGCAGAACCGATAGAATGCATGGCTTGTAAATTATGGACCATTATCATGGATTGTCACGACCCGTACCCTGTGTAGGGGCACGAGAAGTGGGTACGTCCAGCCTACGCCGCAGTATCGGCGGTAGAACGCTGTCCTAGGTTGCTAACTAATCTCATGCAGTGTATATAATGTACTTGCCAAGAACTCAACTCCGAAGGGAGGACAAGTAAAAGATATGATATACTCAATCACCGTCTAAGTACGATAAGATAACACAGAAATCTAGATACCAACTAACAACAACAGAAATTAAACTACTAAAATAATAACAACAATATCTCAAACAAACTCTAATACAACTTGATATCTCAAGTTTAATACAAACAGGCTCAAAACATGAAAGCTAAGTAAGCCTACTAGCTAAACTCCTGAATCACTCCTGAGAGTCGGAACCAAAGGTAGCTAATCCCTCGCCAGGTCCATGGTAAGTCGGGCATGTGTCGTCAGGAGTATCATCTGTAATATTTTCAACAGGTCCAATCAGGACAGGAACGAGCACATCTCATCTAGAAATCCCAAGTAAATGACAAAGACTATAAAGCAGTTTTTTAGACAGTTATACAGATGAGCATGGCAGTTTTATACAGATAATGATGTAGAGAAACAGTGAGGGTACAAGGAAAGTAAAGTAACTAACAAGAGAAGAAATCATGGCAAAGAAGACTGTAGTAAACTAGCTGAACTAGAATAACATGGTATAAGTCCAGACAGTATAAAAGGTAATTCCAGTGTGAGTCCAGTAAAAATGAGTCCAGAAGTGATCCATGATTCTAGGGTAAGTCCAGACTATACTCTAACTGTGTGTTTTAAAATACTGAGATCGACATGTAAACGGCTAGGGGTAATCAGGCACATCGCACACTCGGCCAAGTGTGGGATGGCTAGCATTCCAGAATAGTTCCAAGGGAGGTGGTTCCAGATTTTAGGTATGTTCATATGTCTACTCAAGTATTTCCCCGCCCACAAGTGAATCCATAATCCAACACTACAACCAGTATGAGTCCAGCCAATGATTCCAGAAATGATTCCAGTAGGGTGATGCCAGTAGTGGTTCCAGTAGTGGTTCCAGAAGGTGATGCCAGTAGTGGTTCCAGAAATAGAGGCCAGACATAAATAAATGAGTGTCGCATGTAATGGATCCAGCAATACTAATCGTGTTTGTACAGAGAATCATATATAGCTATCTAGAACTGAAATACAGTAAATGACAAGTAATGAAAGAACTATCAGAGAATGTACTCGCCTGACACTCTGGAAGAGTAGTGTAATATCAGATGTCTGTACCAGGGTCACAATGTCCTAAAATAGAGTAATACAGTTATGACATGTCCAAAATGAAGGTAAATGAAATCTGCAATGCAATCTATATGAACTCTAAGCCAATCTAGGTCAAAGTCAAACTTGGTCAACTCTACAGTCAAACTAAGTCAAATCAAATCATACTAGGTCACAAGAAGTTAAACTAAGTCATACAAGGTCAACAAGTCAAGATTAGTCAAATCTAGGTTAAAGTCAACTCATGGTCAACACTCTAATCAAACTAGTCAAATACTAGTCAACATGATCAATCTGGGTCAAGTCTAGGTCAAACTTAGACCAACTAAGGTTTTGGTTAATCATATACTAGTCTGTAAGATAATTAGGTCAATGGCCAACTCTAACTCAAACTCTATAAGGCTAACATGTCTTCGGATACCAAGGATTCTATACCACAAAGCTAAGGCATAACCAATCTTCTATACAAGGTATATCATACAAAATATATATATAGCACAATACCAACCTTAATCCTGTAATCAAGCTAATCCCATTCTCCAACTCAAGTCATGACTCAACTCTAAGTATTCCACTTAACCCCATACATATCTTAATTTACATAGGATTACCCATATAACTTAGGTTACTATTTACTCATATAGGTTAAACCTAAACCAACTAGTCATTAGGCTAAGGTTTAGTCAAACTTAGTCAGCTAGTCCTTCTAAGACCATCTAAGTCATTTATAGATCAATTAGGTCATTTCTAGGTCAAGGTTGACCTATAGTTGACTTTGGTCAACAATGGTCAACTTGCTAGTCAACCTAGGTCTACTAGTTAGGGTTTAGTCAAACTAGTCATTCTAGGTTAGTTCAAGTCAAACTGGGTTGATTAGGTCAAGTTTGACCTAAGGTCAAGTCCAGACTTATGGGTCATGGGCTATAGGCCATAGGCTATGATAACTGAGGCATTAACACATGTAGGTATATATATCTATATATAATATAGACACATAAGTCTACTATACATATACCACCTATATATAGTCACCTATATACATGACCAATATATATATGATACCCATTTGTGTAACCCATATATACATACTTATATTCCCCCTATATATCCTCATAGATATATAACTCATATATATATATATATAACCAAATATATATATATAACACACATATATATATACATATACATAGAGAGAGAGGGAAGGGAAATGAGGATTATAGAAATTAGGGTTAGGAAGTGGGGTTAGAACTAGGGTTAGGGCTATTAGGGTTATGGGTGAGGGTTTAAGGGAAATAGGGTTACCTACACAACACATACACATATGTATGTGTATATACATACATACACACACATGTAAAGAGAGAGGGATGAGAGGGTTAAGGCTGTGGTTAGGGTTACTAGGGTTAGGCAAGGGTTAAGGGTCAACTGAACCCTGTTTCAGTTCACTGAAACCACACACACACACACAAAACACTAAACAGTTCACAAATAACCCCCCCTCTCAACTCATGTGTGAAAACACATGAATACTAACCCAATTGAGCCCAAAATTGACCCACACACACACCAATATATATACAACATGTTAACCTAATAATAACATAGTATTATATGTGAAAATCATAATTTAAAAGCATTCAAAATTCGATTTTTCAAAACTGGGAAATAAACTGGAAACTGGAAATTGGGACAGTAACCATCGATCTTAGGTTAGCTCAAACTACACCTAAACCAAACTAAGACAACCTAATATTGGTTGGTAATTGAAGCCCCTAGGTTATACTAGGGTCCTAGTGTCCTGACACGGTGTCACGACACGACACGGCGTGTCCACGAGGGTCTAAAGTCACTCGGGTAAATTAGGCACACACTGATACACTGTGTATCAGTGAAAAACCTAAATCGACCTAGGACACGACACGACGCGACACAGGCCTCGTGCTCGTGCCCCAAGGTGCGCCTAGGGTTGGGCTTCGTGTCCATGGCCCTGATACGCGTCCACGTGTCGTGTAGAGTGGACACGACACGCGTATCAGAAGCCCTAATAACGTGTTTCAGACTGCGTGTCAGTGATTTCGCGTGTCTCGTATTCGCGACACGGGACACGTGACACCACGTGGTTGTGTCCAATGTGTTCGCCTATGGATAGGCTTCGTGCTCGTGTCAGTACGAAGTGTCCTCGTGTCGTGTAGAGTGGACACGACACGCTCAAAGTCGTGTGTCTGTGTGTGCGTGCACTGTTAGTGCACGACCAGTGCACGTGTCCGTGCTCTCTCGACACGACACCAACGTGTCTCAAACTCGAGGGGGGGCATGACAGAGGTTGCCCCCACCTCTGTGTCAAATTTCCCGTGTCCTCGTGTCCTACAGTGTCCGTGCTAAGTGTCGAGTAGCAGGGGAGGCATGACAGCCTCGTGCGCGCGTGTCGAGGGCTCGTGTGCTCCACACGTGGCACGTGGGGCCACGTGCTCGTGTCAGGGGGTAGGCCTAGGGTCTAGGTGTGTGTCCATGTGTCTGTGTTGTGTCCACGACACGTGTGGACACAATATAAAGTGTCGAACACTCGGGTTTTCAGTGTTCAGTGCAGTGTTTAACAGTGGGTTCGTGTCCTGTTTTGGACACGGACACAACCTAAATCGTGCTCAGTCCTAGTGATTTGTGATCTACACTAAAAAAACTATTTTTCCATTCAATTAGTTTTTGAAAATAACACTTTTTAATTCTCACAAGCATTTCATCGAACACTGTTTTAAACACACAGATACGTGTCCGATACGGACACCAAACGAATCCTATTTTTCACCAAACTTGACCTACAGTTCCCTAATCCCTAGATGCATGCAAATATGAAGAGAAAACACAATTTTAGCAAGGGTTATGGACATTTACCTATTTGTGTGAAAACTCAGAAAACCAAGTTAGGGGGGGGGTTTGTCCTCTTCACTTGAATGGCCAAAATGATCTCCAACCTTGCTAGCTAGCCTCCCTTGGTATCCTCACTAGTAGGGGGTTCCAACGCAAGAAACGGGGCTCAATTTGGTGGAGAAATGGTCAAGTTATGGAGGTGTGAAGTTGAGGGAAAAATCAAGGTTTTAGTGTAATGAAAATGGGACCTTTTTGTGAAGGGGTGTACATATATAGGGGGGGGTGTTCTTGGCTGCCATGGGGGGGTAGGGGTAGGCTATAGGGTCCCCTTCCACCTTGCAAAACTTAGTCTCTAAGGCTTTGACTAGGGTTAGATATTCTAGGTTTCTAAAATATCCTAGAAAGTTAAATATCTAGATATTTATCAACCTAGATATTTACACATAAAGTAAATATCTACACTTAGTCTTCTAGGTTAGTGACTAACCCCTAGATTAGGCTAAACTAGCTTAGGGACTAACATAACACTAATCAATAATTAATTAATAATAAAAACACATAATTTCAAATAATTCCAAATAAATCCTAGAAAATTACCAAAATACCCTTGAGGCTAAAAATCACTAACTTGGTGTTCTAAGCCTATGGTTAGGTCCACATGGTCATGGTAAGTTCTAGGTTAAGTAAACTCTAGGGTTACACTAGGTTACACTAGTCAAAATCGCAAAGTCATAAGTCATGACTTTGAAAATGGTTTTAATTCAAACTAAAATCATCAAAATCATATTATGACTAATTTACCTTAATAAATAATAAAAATAATAAATTTTCAAAAATCCCTAATTTTCAGAAAACAGGGTGTTACAAGTCTACCCACCTTAGAAGAATTTCGTCCTCGAAATTAAGATGGTCGTACTCCTCCTAGGTCACACCCCCAGTCAATCAAGTCAAAAGATAACATGAAATCATAGACCTACTGGTCATGATTCTACAGTCTCAAAAAAGGGTAACTATGCTATCTAGCATATCACAAGCATATCCTGACAGGTACTAATGGAATCACACAACAAGATGGGAATGGATTTGAAAGAACAGAACCTGCAAGTGGCTCCATCCATGTAGAATAATATATGAAAGCGAACCAAAGTGCAATAGGTTGATCAGACCATCATGCACCGGCCCTGATTAGACAATATGTTAGTGGGTACTAGCCCCCAATAAAATATGTCGTGATCAAGCTCGATAAAATATAAGCTTGCAAAACTAAGGCTAAATTAGCAGTAAAGAAGGTCAAAATATAAGGGAGGTAATGATGAATAAGGTTAAATAGTCCAAGACCCCTTAAACATCAAGGAGTGAGGGTGAATTAAAACAAGAGGAAAAGGGTTTTCAATATCGAGTTCAAAATAAGATTCTCAAGGGTCGTCCCGGAATCTCTCATGAAATCCTAACAGTGATTGAGTATACTCTCATCCTAATACCTTAATTCCTATATTCTTTCGCAGGCTCGTAGCAGTACAACTAAGTCGTCGTGCTACTACGAAATCGCACAAATGCGACTCTCGACCTGCATGGGCCACCACTAAAAACGTGTCACGACCCGTACCCTGTGTAGGGGCACGAGAAGTGGGTACGTCCAGCCTACGCCGCAGTATCGGCGGTAGAACGCTGTCCTAGGTTGCTAACTAATCTCATGCAGTGTATATAATGTACTTGCCAAGAACTCAACTCCGAAGGGAGGACAAGTAAAAGATATGATATACTCAATCACCGTCTAAGTACGATAAGATAACACAGAAATCTAGATACCAACTAACAACAACAGAAATTAAACTACTAAAATAATAACAACAATATCTCAAACAAACTCTAATACAACTTGATATCTCAAGTTTAATACAAACAGGCTCAAAACATGAAAGCTAAGTAAGCCTACTAGCTAAACTCCTGAATCACTCCTGAGAGTCGGAACCAAAGGTAGCTAATCCCTCGCCAGGTCCATGGTAAGTCGGGCATGTGTCGTCAGGAGTATCATCTGTAATATTTTCAACAGGTCCAATCAGGACAGGAACGAGCACATCTCATCTAGAAATCCCAAGTAAATGACAAAGACTATAAAGCAGTTTTTTAGACAGTTATACAGATGAGCATGGCAGTTTTATACAGATAATGATGTAGAGAAACAGTGAGGGTACAAGGAAAGTAAAGTAACTAACAAGAGAAGAAATCATGGCAAAGAAGACTGTAGTAAACTAGCTGAACTAGAATAACATGGTATAAGTCCAGACAGTATAAAAGGTAATTCCAGTGTGAGTCCAGTAAAAATGAGTCCAGAAGTGATCCATGATTCTAGGGTAAGTCCAGACTATACTCTAACTGTGTGTTTTAAAATACTGAGATCGACATGTAAACGGCTAGGGGTAATCAGGCACATCGCACACTCGGCCAAGTGTGGGATGGCTAGCATTCCAGAATAGTTCCAAGGGAGGTGGTTCCAGATTTTAGGTATGTTCACATGTCTACTCAAGTATTTCCCCGCCCACAAGTGAATCCATAATCCAACACTACAACCAGTATGAGTCCAGCCAATGATTCCAGAAATGATTCCAGTAGGGTGATGCCAGTAGTGGTTCCAGTAGTGGTTCCAGAAGGTGATGCCAGTAGTGGTTCCAGAAATAGAGGCCAGACATAAATAAATGAGTGTCGCATGTAATGGATCCAGCAATACTAATCGTGTTTGTACAGAGAATCATATATAGCTATCTAGAACTGAAATACAGTAAATGACAAGTAATGAAAGAACTATCAGAGAATGTACTCGCCTGACACTCTGGAAGAGTAGTGTAATATCAGATGTCTGTACCAGGGTCACAATGTCCTAAAATAGAGTAATACAGTTATGACATGTCCAAAATGAAGGTAAATGAAATCTGCAATGCAATCTATATGAACTCTAAGCCAATCTAGGTCAAAGTCAAACTTGGTCAACTCTACAGTCAAACTAAGTCAAATCAAATCATACTAGGTCACAAGAAGTTAAACTAAGTCATACAAGGTCAACAAGTCAAGATTAGTCAAATCTAGGTTAAAGTCAACTCCTGGTCAACACTCTAATCAAACTAGTCAAATACTAGTCAACATGATCAATCTGGGTCAAGTCTAGGTCAAACTTAGACCAACTAAGGTTTTGGTTAATCATATACTAGTCTGTAAGATAATTAGGTCAATGGCCAACTCTAACTCAAACTCTATAAGGCTAACATGTCTTCGGATACCAAGGATTCTATACCACAAAGCTAAGGCATAACCAATCTTCTATACAAGGTATATCATACAAAATATATATATAGCACAATACCAACCTTAATCCTGTAATCAAGCTAATCCCATTCTCCAACTCAAGTCATGACTCAACTCTAAGTATTCCACTTAACCCCATACATATCTTAATTTACATAGGATTACCCATATAACTTAGGTTACTATTTACTCATATAGGTTAAACCTAAACCAACTAGTCATTAGGCTAAGGTTTAGTCAAACTTAGTCAGCTAGTCCTTCTAAGACCATCTAAGTCATTTATAGATCAATTAGGTCATTTCTAGGTCAAGGTTGACCTATAGTTGACTTTGGTCAACAATGGTCAACTTGCTAGTCAACCTAGGTCTACTAGTTAGGGTTTAGTCAAACTAGTCATTCTAGGTTAGTTCAAGTCAAACTGGGTTGATTAGGTCAAGTTTGACCTAAGGTCAAGTCCAGACTTATGGGTCATGGGCTATAGGCCATAGGCTATGATAACTGAGGCATTAACACATGTAGGTATATATATCTATATATAATATAGACACATAAGTCTACTATACATATACCACCTATATATAGTCACCTATATACATGACCAATATATATATGATACCCATTTGTGTAACCCATATATACATACTTATATTCCCCCTATATATCCTCATAGATATATAACTCATATATATATATATATAACCAAATATATATATATAACACACATATATATATACATATACATAGAGAGAGAGGGAAGGGAAATGAGGATTATAGAAATTAGGGTTAGGAAGTGGGGTTAGAACTAGGGTTAGGGCTATTAGGGTTATGGGTGAGGGTTTAAGGGAAATAGGGTTACCTACACAACACATACACATATGTATGTGTATATACATACATACACACACATGTAAAGAGAGAGGGATGAGAGGGTTAAGGCTGTGGTTAGGGTTACTAGGGTTAGGCAAGGGTTAAGGGTCAACTGAACCCTGTTTCAGTTCACTGAAACCACACACACACACACAAAACACTAAACAGTTCACAAATAACCCCCCCTCTCAACTCATGTGTGAAAACACATGAATACTAACCCAATTGAGCCCAAAATTGACCCACACACACACCAATATATATACAACATGTTAACCTAATAATAACATAGTATTATATGTGAAAATCATAATTTAAAAGCATTCAAAATTCGATTTTTCAAAACTGGGAAATAAACTGGAAACTGGAAATTGGGACAGTAACCATCGATCTTAGGTTAGCTCAAACTACACCTAAACCAAACTAAGACAACCTAATATTGGTTGGTAATTGAAGCCCCTAGGTTATACTAGGGTCCTAGTGTCCTGACACGGTGTCACGACACGACACGGCGTGTCCACGAGGGTCTAAAGTCACTCGGGTAAATTAGGCACACACTGATACACTGTGTATCAGTGAAAAACCTAAATCGACCTAGGACACGACACGACGCGACACAGGCCTCGTGCTCGTGCCCCAAGGTGCGCCTAGGGTTGGGCTTCGTGTCCATGGCCCTGATACGCGTCCACGTGTCGTGTAGAGTGGACACGACACGCGTATCAGAAGCCCTAATAACGTGTTTCAGACTGCGTGTCAGTGATTTCGCGTGTCTCGTATTCGCGACACGGGACACGTGACACCACGTGGTTGTGTCCAATGTGTTCGCCTATGGATAGGCTTCGTGCTCGTGTCAGTACGAAGTGTCCTCGTGTCGTGTAGAGTGGACACGACACGCTCAAAGTCGTGTGTCTGTGTGTGCGTGCACTGTTAGTGCACGACCAGTGCACGTGTCCGTGCTCTCTCGACACGACACCAACGTGTCTCAAACTCGAGGGGGGGCATGACAGAGGTTGCCCCCACCTCTGTGTCAAATTTCCCGTGTCCTCGTGTCCTACAGTGTCCGTGCTAAGTGTCGAGTAGCAGGGGAGGCATGACAGCCTCGTGCGCGCGTGTCGAGGGCTCGTGTGCTCCACACGTGGCACGTGGGGCCACGTGCTCGTGTCAGGGGGTATGCCTAGGGTCTAGGTGTGTGTCCATGTGTCTGTGTTGTGTCCACGACACGTGTGGACACAATATAAAGTGTCGAACACTCGGGTTTTCAGTGTTCAGTGCAGTGTTTAACAGTGGGTTCGTGTCCTGTTTTGGACACGGACACAACCTAAATCGTGCTCAGTCCTAGTGATTTGTGATCTACACTAAAAAAACTATTTTTCCATTCAATTAGTTTTTGAAAATAACACTTTTTAATTCTCACAAGCATTTCATCGAACACTGTTTTAAACACACAGATACGTGTCCGATACGGACACCAAACGAATCCTATTTTTCACCAAACTTGACCTACAGTTCCCTAATCCCTAGATGCATGCAAATATGAAGAGAAAACACAATTTTAGCAAGGGTTATGGACATTTACCTATTTGTGTGAAAACTCAGAAAACCAAGTTAGGGGGGGGTTTGTCCTCTTCACTTGAATGGCCAAAATGATCTCCAACCTTGCTAGCTAGCCTCCCTTGGTATCCTCACTAGTAGGGGGTTCCAACGCAAGAAACGGGGCTCAATTTGGTGGAGAAATGGTCAAGTTATGGAGGTGTGAAGTTGAGGGAAAAATCAAGGTTTTAGTGTAATGAAAATGGGACCTTTTTGTGAAGGGGTGTACATATATAGGGGGGGGTGTTCTTGGCTGCCATGGGGGGGTAGGGGTAGGCTATAGGGTCCCCTTCCACCTTGCAAAACTTAGTCTCTAAGGCTTTGACTAGGGTTAGATATTCTAGGTTTCTAAAATATCCTAGAAAGTTAAATATCTAGATATTTATCAACCTAGATATTTACACATAAAGTAAATATCTACACTTAGTCTTCTAGGTTAGTGACTAACCCCTAGATTAGGCTAAACTAGCTTAGGGACTAACATAACACTAATCAATAATTAATTAATAATAAAAACACATAATTTCAAATAATTCCAAATAAATCCTAGAAAATTACCAAAATACCCTTGAGGCTAAAAATCACTAACTTGGTGTTCTAAGCCTATGGTTAGGTCCACATGGTCATGGTAAGTTCTAGGTTAAGTAAACTCTAGGGTTACACTAGGTTACACTAGTCAAAATCGCAAAGTCATAAGTCATGACTTTGAAAATGGTTTTAATTCAAACTAAAATCATCAAAATCATATTATGACTAATTTACCTTAATAAATAATAAAAATAATAAATTTTCAAAAATCCCTAATTTTCAGAAAACAGGGTGTTACATGGATGATCCTACGAGGTAGGCCGAAGCGGTAGATAACATGATGTTTGATGAAATTGATCATGTTTGACGCCTTCACTTCGGTGAGCGGTATAGCTTTCGCCCATTTGGAGAAGTAATCGGTTATGGCTAGGATGAACCGATGTCCTCTGGAAGATGGTGGGCTGATTGGTCCAATGACGTCCATGCCCCAGGCTTCAAACGGCCAAGATGCTGCTGTCGGATGTAGAAACTCCGAAGGTTGATGAATGACATCAGTGTGGAACTGACAAGCTATACACTTTTTTACATATTCAACAGCATCTGCTATCATTGTGGGCCAATAATAACCCATTCGTTTGAGGTGATCTTGTTATTTGGGGCCTGGTTGATGTGCACCACAAACTCTATCGTGAGCCTCCCGGAGTGCATATTTGGGTTCTATGTTTGATAAGCATCGTAACAGTAGCCCATCGTAAAAGCGTCGTACAGCATCTTGGTAGCTGTGTCATAGTAAAATCTGAGGGATCGCCTTTGGATAGACACTGCTTCCTTCGGGTCCACAGGGAGGATTCTATAGACGGTGTAGTCTATGAAAGGGAATCTCCAGCCTTTAACATCGACGTTTGTTTCCGTTGTATAACTGTGATGAATATGCAAGGCATTTTTTACACAGAATAGTTCTCGACCAGACACTGTGATCGACTGCTGAGTATTGGTAGGAACGGTCAAGAAAGCAGCGAGACCGGCTAGAGCATATGCCTCTATATTCTGTAGTCGAGGCACGTGCTCGATGAAGAATCCAGCAAAAATAGATGCCAACTCGATTGTTGCTCTGTGATAGGGGATGAGATCTTCGTGACGAACTTCATAATCCCCTCAGACTTGACTAACTATTAGCTTAGAATTGCCGTAGGCTTCTAGATGGTCGACTCCCAGTTGTTTTGCCAGTTGTAGGCCGATTAATAGGGCGTTATATTCGGCCACGTTGTTGGTGCATGGTTCTATGAGAGAATATGCACGATGTATAACTAGATGATCAGGTGACACGAGCACGATGCCTACTCCAGCCACAATATTTTCTTCGGGTCCTGTTCTTGATGCACCGTCAAAGAACATTCGCCAAATGGTAATTTCTTCAGTTGCAGTATTAGACTCCACTATTTTATCGAGGATTTCGTTGTAGAGTTTGGAAGATTCTGGCACCAAATGAGCTGCTAGGAAATCAAATAATGTTTGGCCTTTTACTGCCTTCTGAGGAACGAAGAGCATATCGTATGGAGTCAACAACATTGTCCATGTAGCTAAACGGGAATTGAGAGAGCCCGGTTTAGTCATGAGTATTCTGAGAGGATTGACTTTAGATATGATATGGATAGTCTGCCCAGACACTTAGTGGCGTGTCTTCTAAATGGCAAATACCAGTGCAAGGTATTTCTTTTCCACAGGTGTGTATCTGTGCTCGGCACCCACCATTATGCGACTGAGGTAGTAGATTGCCTGTTTGTGGCCGCCTTCATTCTTCTGAACTAATAGGGCACCAAGAGAATGGTCCATAGCATGAAAATATAGTAAGAATTGCTTCCCCATTATTTGGACAACCAATACTGGGGGGGCTTGTGAGATACGCCTTGATGTCGTCGAATGCACGTTGACATTGTTCAGTCCAGACGAAAGATATGCCTTTCTTTATGAGCTGAGTGAATGGTTGACACCTCCCAGAAAGGTTCGAAATGAATCGTCTGATGTAAGCTAGCCTTCCTTGTAGTCCGCATAGCTCTTTGAGGTTCCTTGGAGGATGCATATCGAGGATAGCCTTCACTTTCTCTGGGTCAAGATGTACACCCATTGAAGTGATGACGAAACCAAGGAACTTGCTGCTGGAGACTCGCAGAAAAGACTTGGTTGGATTAATCTTGAGTTAGTGTGCACGCATTAGTTCGAACACCGTTCTCAAGTCTTTGAGGTGGTTGCCCTTGAGACGACTTTAAACTGCGATATCGTCTATGTAACACTCTACTGTTTTGCGCAAATGATCACAAAAAATTATGTTCATGGCTCGCTAGTATGTCGCCTCTACATTTTTTAATCCGAAGGGCATCACCGTATAGCAGTATACCCCCAACGGTGTTCGAAAAGATGTGTACTTCTCGTCGTCGGGGAATATCTTGATCTGGTTGTAGCCTGAGAACCCATCCATGAAGGACATCCATTTGAAGCTGCAAGTATTGGCGATCATTACGTTGGTGATCGGTAGAGAAAACTCGTCTTTCGGGAATGCAGAGTTCAAATCACGGTAATCGATACAGACTTGAACTTTACCGTTCTTTTTTATGACTGGAACGATATTGGCAACCAAGTCAGGATGTTGTTCTTCGCGAATGAATCCACTGGCAATGAGCTTCTTGACTTCATTCTCGATGGCCT
This sequence comes from Iris pallida, assembly GCA_029216955.1. Lineage (NCBI taxonomy): Eukaryota > Viridiplantae > Streptophyta > Magnoliopsida > Asparagales > Iridaceae > Iris > Iris pallida. The sequence goes on along the minus strand of JANAVB010026000.1, from coordinate 9,013,218 downwards.
CCATGACATCTGGTCAGAATCGTCGTTGTTGCTGCTTCACTGGCTTAGCTTTAGACAAAATATTCAGGCGGTGCATGGCAACTTTAGGGTCCAGGCCTGGCATGTCTTCATAGCTCCATGCGAAGATGTCGATATATTCTCTTATAAGTTGTATAAGAGATTGGCGCTCATCGCCTGATAGACCTTTGCTGATAAAGATTGGTTTAAAAGATGATTCATCTCCTAAATTGACTTGAATGACTTCGTCTTCGGTAGGTGGTTCACGTTGTTCGAAGCGCAGCTCCTACCTAGTATCAATCTTTTCAGCCTATTGTTCAAGCTCGATTGATTGGACATTATCCGCGATTTGGTCCACGGAAACCATATTGACGGACAGAGTTGCTTTGAACATGTCGTCAATGCTGGAGTCTGAGTCCCAGTGGGAGGAGTCAGAAGAATGAGAACAACGATCTGCTTCATCATCTGAGCTTTCGAGAGTTGTTGGAGGAGTGACATAACCCAAACCAACACCGTTTCGTTGATAGTAGTTCTCGAGTTTGCCGGGAGGAGCAAAGTGTCGTATTGGCAACCGTCGTCTCCGGCCGTAATTTAGCCTTCGGTCGCTTTTGATGTCATATCCCATGTTCTGGATAATATTCTTGGCCTGCCAACTATACCAAAAAAGTTGTATTTTCCCAGAGTCATAGTGAGCTTCCGAGTTGTGCTTGGGAGAAGTAGATTCTGGAACGAACTGTCTCTCGCTAATTATATGACCGAAGATGATTAGTTCTTCATCCTTCTTTCTGGCTGGAACGATGAAGTAGTGGATATCTTCTAGGTAAACTCTTTCCTATAGGTGAGGCGTCATGACCGGCTTGCAGAGGTGTGCTCCTATGCCGTGCTCCAGAGCGTATATCGTATCTATGTAGTGGATTACAGATTGATAGACATCGGAGTAATTCAAAGATAAACCTTTACTAAGAAAATACGCAAGTTCTTCTTCAGGGATAACATCATCCGCTGAAGGTACATTATTATGAGTATTAATATACTTATTGAGAGGATCATCATCTGGAAGAGGAGCCACAGTCTTGGCCAAGTTTGCCATATTGGATAATTCTTCAGGTTTGGGAGGACGGACATCAGCAGGTTCCTCCCGGGATGTCTTACTGAGAGTGATGGTCAATGGTTTGACCTTGTCAGGGTTCTTCTTTTTCACCCAGACTGTGAGAGGCTTCAGAGTACTTTTTAGAGTAGTACGTCCTTTGACTCAGATAATCAGGGGACCATCATTGGAGGATGAACTTGCTTCAACTTCATTGTCAGATTTTTTGCCGTCATCCTTGGGGGCTGAGATTGGAAGTACCGAATCTCCATAGTAGGCTTCGATGCCCTTAAAAGGATCGACATCGGGTAAACTCCATCTTCACGACACCGTCACTGTTGATGTACTTGAAGCACTGGTGAAGTGTGGAAGGAATGATCATGTTCTCGTGTATCCATGGATGTTCCAACAAGACGTTGTAGGATACAGTGGCATCGATCACATAGCAGGAGACCTCCGTCCGGAGATTACCGATCTGGCACTTGAGATAGATCTTGCCCAGCGGGTGGCTTCGACTAGCATTAAAAGCCATAATAGTTGTGTTGGTTGCAGATAGCTTGTGCAGAGGGATTCCCAGAACTTGAAGCAAACTTCTAGGAATGATGCTGAGGGAGGATCCTGGATTAATGTGCATGCGGTCTACCTTGTTCGCCCCGATATACCCTGTATAGTACAGGGGTCTATCATAACGATTATTTTTTACTAGCATATCCTCCTGTGAAAAGGTGATGTTGGGCACCACTTCCATGGTACTGTGGCAGTGAGGACAGGAGACAGGGCCTTCAGCAGTGGCTTTGACTTCAGCGAGGTAAGAGTCGGCGTGTAGTAATGCCTCACTTAAGGCCTTCCACGTTTCTTTGAAGAGTCACAACAGATCGAACAGAGACAACCTGGCAGGTGTATTGGGTAGCTGTACCAGTATGTCAAAGTTGTAGGGCCGATCCATGCCTTTGGGAGCTGGCGCCTTCACAGACTTGTCAAACCGCGTCTCCTTATGCTTGGCTTTGTCCGTAGTTGGAGGCTTAGACGGGCCGACTTCTCGGCTTGTGGGGGTAGCAAAAGCTTGAGAAGGTACTGCTTCTTCTTATACGGGATCGTATATACGAAGATAAGTCTTCCCCGATCGCGTCTCGCCAGATAGAACCTCGTAGATGGGAGAGGATACCATATGGAATGACTTGTATTTTTTGCCCCTTTTTGCTTTGGGAGGTACCACCCCGAGTGTCACTTCTTGCACAAGGTCCGAATGGACCCATATGATCTCACCACGTTCAGTCGTGGTGGCACCAAGGTTGAGTTACGAGCTGGCGGCAGGTTGACGACTTCTTTTATTGCCTTGGGAATCGGGACCATGTCGTTTGGGACTTCTATGGAAGAAAAGTCACCAAACTTAAGAGAGATCATGTTAGAGGATGCGACCATGTCTTCAGCTTCGAGGTTGATCACTTGGCTGTCGATGAGCTGTTGTATCTTCTTCTTCCGGACGATGCAGTCCTTGGTGGAATGATGCACGTACTGATGATAGAGACAGTACTTGGGATCGTTGAGCTGGTTCGCCTCTGCAGGACGTCGTGGTAGAGGCAATGTCAGTTTATTACCCTTCGTTAATGTGTGAAAGATGGTAATGACATCATCTTCATCAAAGGAGAAGGTCTCCTTAGGCTTGTCGGAGGTGCCCTGAGAATTGGAAGCTCCTTTAGATGTGTCGACCTTCAGGACTTCTTTCCTTTTACCCCCACGGACAGGGATAGTTTGAGGATGCTTGCCCTTGTCTTCGGATTTGGGTATTTTCAACCCTAGTAGTTCCAGATTAGGAACGTCATTTTCAGCAGCATCAGCGGCCCCAATGAAAGCGGGCCATGTATCATACTTATGTATACCTAGACAGAACTCCACTGTAGAAAGGAAGTTATGTCGGCAAGTATCCATAAGTTCTGAATCTGGTATGTCGAAGGGTATCTTTAGTGCTAGCCGCCTGAAGCGTTCGATGAAGGCGATGAAAGACTCAGTCCTCCTTTGCTTGGTCTCGATGAGGGTGGACATACTAACATGCATGCTACTCTCATAAAACTTGTTGAGGAACAACCTCTCCAAGACTTTAAAAGAGTTGATGCAACCGTCGGACAGACTGTAGAACCATTCGAAAGCTACCTCCTATAAGGTGCTAATAAACAACTTTGACAAGAATGGATCATCCCTGGGTAAGTATAGAGTCTGCGTGTTGAAGTATGTCATGTGTTGACGAGGAGAAGTCAACCCGTCAAATGAATTCAGCGTCAGCGGCTTGTAGTTAGGAGGGAAAGTAGCATTCTCCCACTCAGGGGGATAAGGTTGAGATACCCCATCTTCTGAAGCTCATCTTTGTGTGAGATGGTGTCGAGACGGGCGACCAGAAAATAAATTGCATCCTGTTGATTGAGCAGGTGTTAGGAAACGGCTGCTGAACGGTTGTTAGGCATCGTTGGTGAAGGACCACCCCCAGCATTTGTAAGATTTGGAGGAGGCACAACGGAATGATTCTCCTTTTGTAGCGAAGGTGCATTATTGCTATGAGATGGACTAGCGTGAGCCGAGATGTTTTATTGAGGTGTAGGGACCGCCCCAGCAGCTTGGACTGCCATGATACTGGTAAGCATATAAGTGATCTTGGCGAATACTGTTTCAAGACCCTCCAGCCGCTTGCTGGTCTGATCACTAGCTTCTTCAGGTCTTTTTGTCTGCCATGTATATAGATAACATACGAGGATGAACAGAGAAAACCGTACAACTGGTGTTGATACTTTATGTCTCTGAGTAGACAAGTCCCTCATCTTCAGGTAGAGGAGGTAGATAGTCACCATCAGACTCGGAGAGATTGTCGTCCTCTGGACGGGCTACCCCCAGCATAAAGGTCATCCGCTTCAGACTCTTAGGGAATACTACCCCGGCTTAGGAGTCTTTGTCATCTGTACGGAATCTCGTCTTTGACCGAGTACCCATATAGACTCCTTTAGATGTGACAGCCTGCTGGTCATCTGTTGGTAGACTTCGTCTTCTTCTTCTTGCGGAACTGAGAGAGAAAGTTGGGTTTGTGGTCCACCATCTTTGATTGGGACTTCCGTAAGGAGGACCCCATAAAGCTATGTTGGATGAGTCACATAGCGGCTTTTCATCGTCAGAGAAATACAGTCGTCGAAACATGGACTTTCCCTGAGGTACTCTTGTTGCTTTGGAGCAGCAACAGTTGATAACAATACTGGTGCACGAATGTGCACTATGAATTGTTATGTCCTTTCTTGCTTTACGCTTATGATTTATCATGTTGCACAAGTCAGCGGAAGAGAGTTTTACCTTACAACCCATGTTGCATGCATCGCTGAGCTTTGCATGCGGGTTCGTAAGGAGAGTTGGCGCATCCAGACTTAGTTCACGTGCAGGGGCAACCCCCAAACATAAGTTCTGCGATGTCCTTGAAGATAGCCCCGTGCTATACGCGTTGGGGCCTGTCTTTTTGCTGTGGGCGTATAGGCCTTGGAGACTGGCCTTGGGCGCCTGCTTCTTGGCAGTATGTCTGAGCCTCCTTGATGTGGTCGCATAGTATAGATCAAGTGTGCCTGGGTGCATAGCCTTTGGCGTATGACCCTGGATGCCCAATTTGTCGAAAACAGAAGCATTCTGATTAGGGTTATATGCCCAAACATCCCCTTGGACACATGGCTTGGGCACATGCTTGGTGGAGCAGCGCTATTTTCTCCCAGTTTTGCCTTCTTCGTTTTTTAGCCTTGATGGGTTTGCCCAGGGTGTCGAACACCCCGATTCTTAGCATCGTAGTACTTTCCTTTGCTAAGTCTCGAACGTCGAACACTCTGTTGTTGGTTGTGCAGGAAAGAAGTCACTAGGCTAGTAGAGCCCGGAACGGTGTGAGCATTCTCCATTTGGAGAGCTTCTGTGGCAGAGTCATGTACCCATGTGACAGAGTTCTCCAGCTGCATATCTGCTATGACACTAGCAGGATATGCACAGCGAGCCTTCGGAAGCCAAGTCTTGCGAGACATGTTTGGCTTCGCTAATTTTGACGGAGTAGAGCCATCCCTCGAGAGCATTTCTTCGAACGCCTGCTGATCGAACTTTGCGATCAGCATCTTCTGAGTGCTCCCCACTTTATCGGTATCGAATTGCGTCACCACCTTCTCGTCAGAGGAAAAGGTAGTCTGTCACTCCCCAATCTTGGAATACGTATTTTAATACGTAAACCGATAAATTGTATTTAACTTATATTTATACTATATTTATTATGCTGTATTTCTCCATGCATCTTCCAAAATAATATTTCGTAATTTATTTTCTACATTTGGGCCTACAGTTTTGGCTCATTTGGGAAACCTATTTTTGGTTCACCCATGGTTCATCATGAACCCTTTGGTTCATCATGAACCCTTGGGTTCGAGGTTATAAATACAACTCATTTTATTCTCTCTCCTCTCATTTATTTCCTCCACCAACCAAATACTTCCTCCATCAACCAAGGCAAGTACCAACTTGCTCAAGAGATGGATCCATAATTTTGTCAATGATTTCTTACAAAACTATTTGCCAAAACATGTTCTTCTCCTCAACCTATACTAGTTTAGAACTTGGAAGTTTCCATTTTGAAGCTTTGATTTTTGTAGATCTAGGTTTACTTTATTTTCAAATTTCTTGGGTTTTGATCTACTTAATCTTGTTATTTCCTAGTTTTGATGGTTCCATGTTGTAGAGGATCTCGTTCTATCCCATTTTGACCTAAGGAAGTTCCGATTTGGGTTCCGGATGAAGGTTTTGTGTAGTTTGGAAGCCATGGTTGCTTGGCTCCTCTTCTCGGACAAGTGGAGAAGAAGAGCAGTACTTGACCGCATGAATCCTCATGCGGCAAGTCTCTGGCCGCATGGCCTTTCCAGCCGCATGAGACTCGTTCGAGCTCAGCCGCATGGAAAGTTCTTCCTAGCCGCATAAGACTTGTTTGAGTACTTGACCGCATGAATCTTCATGCGGCAAGTAATTGAGCCGCATAGCCTTGTTTAGATTCAGCCGCATGAGCCCCTGTTATCTTGAGTCGCATGGACTTCATGCGGCTAGCTTTCAGCCGCATGAGTTCTTTTGCACCGAGCCGCATATGCGCTACTATTTTTGCGCCGCATAAGGCCCATCCATCATCCAGCCGCATATGTATCGCCCATGCTCAGCCGCATAGGACTTCGTCTGATCATAACCGCATATGCTGTTGAACCCCGGCCGCCTGGCGATTGCTCCCTTCGCAGCCGCATAAGCCGACATCCCTTCGTCCACATGAACCCGCCTTTCCAGCCGCGTGCGTCTTGGGCTCCTTGAGCCGCATGAGCGTGCAGTCCCAGCCGCATGAACCTGTATTGACCCAGCCGCATGGACTCACTCCCTTTGAGCCGCATAGACTTTTGTGCCCTATCTTGTTACCTTATTATTATTATTATTATTATTATATATATATTATATGCCCATTTTATATCCTTACGCCTTTTGTCCCGAGCATGATATGAGCACTAATGTGACCCCGGAGAACAAAGTGTTCCTACCTGATACATGTACCTGAATGTCCCAGTTCTTGTTCATGCTCGACAAATGACTCGTAACTCCACGTGGCATATTTGCAATGATGCATTACACTAAGGAGGGTAGAACATGTTGACATACTGATTAACATGGATCCTCTTTGGGGTACTCGTACTAAAGTACGACTTTAGCAGGATAATCATGCAGGCCACAGTATGAAAGTCCAAGATTTCACCTAGGGTTAAATTAGGCAACTAAATATACTAGATGCATGGGGAGGGCAAAATTCCGAGATCGTGTTACACCAGCCGCCTTGAGATACTGTCTTGACGCGCCGGCTGGTCTTCACGGATACTGTGTCATCTGCAACGAGTGGATGACTGTATCCGATTAATTCCTGCTATATATTATATGTTTTAGCAAGGTGGCCTTACGAGGGACCTGTGCTCAATCATACCTGTCTACGCGAACCCCTGGGTTGGCTAGCCTTGCTGGAAAGATACGATCTGAGGATTTCTAAATAACATGATGCGAGGATAACCTCGTCCCACTAGAAACTCGTAAACTTGATTGGCCGTGAAAACGACTTGCTTGTATCCTATTACCTTCCGTGAATAACTGAGGGAAGCAGACTGTCATGGTACGTGATCCAACCCATGTTCTTGCTTGATTGTTGGGTTGGTTATCGTACTATGACAGGTTGTGGACCGAAGTTATGAACGGAAGACTTATTCTGGTTGTGAAGTGCTACTTCTGTGAATGACTGAGGAACATGGTCTATCATGGTGCATGATCCAACCCATGTTCTTGTTTGATTGTTGGGTTGGTTATTTTGCTACGATAGGCTGTCGACCGAAGTCACGATCAGGAGATTTTATTGTTTATACCCTTTAACTTATGCGAAAGTTATAGAGTACGACGCGTCCCAACTCCATGCGGCACCTTTTGTCCTTGTTTGGTTGTAAGGGTGCCATATGGGTTCGAAGATGTGGCGTTACCCTATAATGGTAGCATAAGTATTACCATTATCAATCATTCTATTTAACTGGGTTTTTAATCTTAAATCTTGTGCCCCTTTGGCGGTACTTGCTATTCGTGGCTGACCCCGCTGGTTTTGTTTGGCCAGATCCCGTAGCCGAGCCTGAGGACACGATCTTCCTCCCTGACATCCATGGTGCATACTAGGAGCATGGCGGTTCGAGGACTCGAGTGGGTTTCTTCTCCACCACTCCTGCTTATACCCTTACGGCGTTTAGCCACCGGCATCTGTTAGCCGGATTACTTGATATTTTATGTCAGTACATAATTGTGATTAAACAGACTGCAGCTGTGTATAATTCTGTACTCCTGACTCTCTGAGATAGCTCAATTATAAAGCTAGTCTCTCATGATCATTTTGATGAAGCGTCGGGGACGCCTTACTGCTTTATCTTTAATGTTCATTTATTTGCTGATGTGATTTGATTGATTGAGACATAGAACTTTGTGGGACCATAGGAGACTTGATTGTAGCATGTACCCCCTAGTCTCTCGACAGCCACGATCGCCGTATGACGTTACGTACCTCATATGGAGTAGCTGGCCTAGTCCGTCTCCGTATTTCGGTACTGGGGCGTGACATAGTCCCCAGCAGAGTCGCCATTTTTGTGGACACACACAAAAAGAAGAAGAAACGTTATCGTTTCTTTATTGGCGCAAGGCACTACAAATTGAGTACGCCTGAGAGATCCTGTGCTGAGGATCCCCGAGTACAAAAAACAATTCTGGGGAATAGGACGATGGAGATCGAGCGGCTTTTGTTCCTTTACTCCGTTGACACTCCGATTACAAAAGTTAGAGAAAACCTAAGAAAATTGCTAACTCTCGACTCACTGGCAAGAACTGCAGCAATTTGGATCTTGAAAATGCTCTCCGTTCTGTTATTTTCAAGAGGGATGAGACCCCTTATTATAGTAGTTTCTGAGCTGGAATGATGTTATGCGCCCATATGAGGAAATAAACTGGTTTTCACGTGGGCGCATAGTCCTGCTTTGGGTGCATAGGATGTAGGCGCATGCAGGCTGCATTGTCGTGGGTTGATCGTGGTGCTGACATGGATGCATGTTTCGGTGCACGATTGCTCATGGAGATTGGCGTGGTCGTACACTTCGGTGCATGTTTTGAACATGGTTTTAACTGAGTCAGGCTTGGGCGCATAGCCCTGTTTCAGGCTATGTGCCCTCCTTTGGGAGGAGCTTGTCTTGGGCGCATGGAGCTTCACAGGGTGGCTTGGGCGCATAGAGTTTCGCAGGATGACTTGGGCGCATAGAGCTTCACTGGCTTGGGGGCATATGTTCTCATTGGCTTGGGCGCACATGTTTCCATTGGCTTGGGCGCATAAGGCTTCATTGCTGAAATTTTTATGCTTCTACAATCGTGTTACTCAATATCATAATAAAATCACACACAGCAAAAATGCAAAATATTTATTTAGACTTATTGTACGGGCATACGAATGTAGCATCGATTAGATTCAAGAGTCAGAGCCATTCGATCGTGGAAAATAACTTGGCCTGAAATAAAACAAATATTCGAGGAAAATGAACCTAGAACTCTAATACCACTTTGTCACGCCCCGACCCGTGAAATGTTTCGTCCTTGCATCAATTTTATCTGAACCGATCGTCCTCATTGGGAGTGATGTCGCACGAGTCTGGAGTTGCACTCGTGCAAGACAAGTTTATAGAAATCATAAATGGTCGTCTCAATTTTAAAATATTTAGAGCCAAAAATATTGAGACAAATAGAGTATAGAAAAGAATCATTTTATTGATAACACAATGGAACACAATGGCTTGAATAACCAAAATGAATATGCCAATTGGCTTACAACACTCATGATCTCTCTAGATCACAAAGGATCTTGCCCTTCCATACATCATGTCTCTTATAGCAAAAGACTTTGCCTTGTAAGTAGACCTTCTGCATGCCATCTGATTCATTGTCACCTCAATACTGATCAAACTACTCCCAAGCACGAGCACTTGAAATGATGCCTACAACGTGGATCAATACATTCTCGTATACTGAAGAGTGAGGTAACCCACTTGCCTAAATCGACACTAAGTAATTGTGTGAAGCATACATTTTACTAGTGATCTTCTATTTTCCTAGGGTAATTTCATAGCATATTATGATAGTAGTAAAGCCTATGAGCATATTAAACTTGAATCATAAATAGGCAGTAACATATCAACATGTCGCATTGGAGCGACTTCTTACCATATGTCGTCGCACTCGCCATTGCACTACTGCAGGGTGAATGCTTACACTCTTACCTTGTTATGATGTAGATAGCATAAAGCATATTAAATATAGATATACAATCGATCCTTGTTGAAGCGTGAAAAATCCAAGACTATGTATCTCACATGAAGAAGACAAAAGAAGCTATACGCCCACATAACCAAAGGGGGGCTATGCGCCCACAGAACCAAAGGGAGGCTATGCACCCACATGATCGAAGAGGGGCTATGTGCCCATATGATCGAAGAGGAGCTATGTGCCTACATTATTTTCATGCAGATCAAACATGCACCCAAGTGTGGGTGCATAAACTTACTCCCACACTATGTACCCAAGGCAGCAGAGCCCTATGACTCAGTCAACATCCACAATCAGTCGTACACCAAAGCATGCGGCCACGTCAGTCTCCACGAACAATCGTACACTGAAGCATGCGGCCACTTCAACCCCACGATCTACCCATGATCATCCAGCGTCCATGCGCCTACACCCTATGCGCGCAATAGGGTGTTATGCACCCACAGTGAAATCAATGTATTTTCCACCTGTGGTCGCATAACATTCATTTTAGTACAAAACGACTATAAATAGGGGTCTCATACCTATTCAAAAACAGACAGAACGGAGAGCATTTCAAGAGCCAAATTGCTTCCCTTCTTGCCAGTGAGCCGAGAGTTAGCAATTTTTTTAGGTTTTCTTCCACTTTTGTAAATCAGAGTGTCAACGGAGTAAAGGAGCAACTGCCGTTCGATCTCCATCGTCCCATTCCCCAAAATTCTCTTTGTATTCGGGGATCCTCAGTGCAGGATCTGTCCGACATACTCGATTTGTGGTGCCTTGCGCCAATAAGAAAAAATAGTGTTTCTTTTTTTTTGTGTTGTCACGACCCGCACCCAGTGTAGGGGCACGAGAAGTGGGTACGTCCAGCCTATGCCGCAGTATCGGCAGAAGAACGCTGTTCTAGGTCACTATCTAATAAACAACTCACGTAATTATATAATATACCTGTCACAATCTCAACTTCGAATGGAGGACAAGTATAAGATATGATAATACTCAATCACAATCTAAGCACGATAAGATAACTTATGAGTCTAACAACTATATGAAACTCAAGCAACTTAAATAAACTTCTAAACAACATCTCAAACAATCTCAAATACAACTTAATTTCCACTTATTACAAACAAGTTCTAAAAGTGAAACTAAACCATAAACTAGTAATCTACTCCAAGCTCTAGTGGTCCTCAAGGCTAGCTGTAAATCTCCAGGTTACCTGTAATATTTTTAACAGGTCCAGTCAGGACAGGAGCGAGCACAATACATCTCACGCAGTTCATATCATGTTGGAAAATATAAAGCATGCAAAAGAGTAAGATACATGGACTGTAAAGAAATATATATGAAAACGAGAGAGATTTGATAACTGGAAATATCTATATACATGATAAGTAAGAACTATAAGTAACCTATGATTTAGAGCATGAGATGGTTATATAAACGGTTTAGGACATATACAAGATTTTACAAAATTGTACAAGATTTCACAAGATTGTACAAGATGGGATTTTGATCATATAACCATTTCCTACTCACCCTCCCCAATCAATACACAAGGATCCAGTCAAGTTACGTTGCCTTGTACAAGAGGTTTTTATCATATTTGCTGACGTGATCATGAGAATACAAGATTACACAAGAGTATACATGAAAGCGGTGTACATAAAATACAAGATGTTCGTGAAAAGCACATGACAACTGTATCTGATGCACCCGAGGGAGATAACATCGCATGACAAAATCTATATAGTACGAATTCGTGATAACAACGTGACAGCATCATGTAAAGTAATCTAGAGCAAGTATATAAATCCTAACAAGTATGAAATGATCAGAGAATGTACTCGCTTGATACCCTGAACAACTGATATAAAAAGATGGCCAACTGAAGTCACAGAGTCCTAGTTAGAGCAACACAGGTTATAAAGAGTTTAATTTATATGGTAATTGAAATTATAATGCAATCTATATGATTCTAAGTCAATCTAGGTCAAAGTAAACTCTTGCTCAACTGTGGTCAACTATAAAGTCAAACTAGGTCAACTCTAGTCAACTGTGGTCAAACTAGCTAGGGTTGGTTCAACAATGGTCAACTAGTCTAGGTTAGTCAATTCTAGGTCTAAACAAACTAAGTATATGCAAATCAAGTATCCAAGATAGCTACTAACTCATAGCCTAAGTCACTTGCTAAACCAAGCACAAAACTAAGTCATAAGCTAACAAGGCACACAAACTTAGTCATATAATGTATATATATTATTCACATTCACATATTCATATACATAGATATATATAGGAAAGCTATATATATAGACACATACATATATAAACATAGAGAGAGCGAAGGAGAGGTAAAAGAGTAAGTGAGTGTGTGTGTGACATGTGTGTGAAAGGATATGTGTTAATGTTCTCAGATTTAGTGATAGGTAGGTGTATGTGACATGGGATACATGGTGTCAAAGAATGTATGAATGCATGTGTGTAAAAGGTTACAGTTTAACTCAGTTTATAGAAATACATACATACATACTTACATACATGCATACATACATATCATATATACATACATACATACATTGCATACATGCCTACATACATATCACATATGCATACTTGTATTCATTCATGCACCTATACATACATATATAGATGCATACATACATATTTGAATACATTATATACTTGCATACATTATATTTTATATATGCATACTCTATATTATATTAAATTCACATATCATTAAGTTGTATACATATACTTATTTTTATTAAATACAGGTCATTCATGCATATTACATAAATACATGCATCTATACATTATATACATTGTATACAACATGGAAAAATAGAAGAGGAAAAACTGAAATGGAAAGGCAAGGGAAGGAAAAATGTAAAAAAAAGGAAAAACAGTGGACATATACATGCTTGTATCATATATTCTACATTATCATACATGCTATCATTATTTATTGTATTACATTATGTATACATTATGCATTCATATCTATCATTACATGTATACCTTGCATTCATATCTAGCATTCATTATATACTTTCATGCATACATTGTATATCATTCTTTCATTCATACATTTATGCATTGCTTACATATATTACATTGATTGCATTCCTACATGCTTGCATTCAACCATATATATATATATATATATATATATATATATATATATATAATATATATATATATATATATATATATATATATATATATTAATGTAAAGAGGATACATATCATCTAAATATATCATTTCATTCATTTAACATATCACGGATTACATACTCTACATTCATTTAATATCCATACTACATAGGCTCATAGGTTACACAAAATGCCTATATCGTATAGTCACTCTTCTACTTAAAACCAATACTGAACCAAGTGGGCCTTCACTAAATTCTAGGATTAAATTATGTCGTAGCCCTTTGTGTTAGCTTTCCGAAACTTTAAACGGATCGCATTTTCGGGTCTGGAAACTCCTAGAATCGCAAAAACACCGAAACACAATCGTCTTTTGTACAGCTGACACTCAAATAATTTTACAGAAAGTTTCAGAACGAATTTGGCTTATTAAAATATATATTTCGAAAGCTAACTTTGATACGGTTCTTTTAATAAAAGGGGGAGATAAATCGGAGTTCTAAGCTAAAAGTTATGACATTTCTAAGTTGTTTTGGTTAATAAAAACATGGATGAAAATTATGACGAATTTGAGTTATTTTGGACAAAAGAAACACATGTAGGCCAAATACTTGGATACCAACATAGGTATCCAAATAAAAATCATTCAAAACATCCTAACTAAGATCAATCCGCTCTCTAACCATTCTAAAACTAAATTTAAATATATATTTAAACTATTATCATACATTCATAAACATGGGGTATCCTAATTTGGGATCTATCAAGTAGGGCACAAGATACATATCTAAAATCCTCAAAAAGCTCCAAATGGCCTCCAATTAAAATCTAATGGTTGTACATGCATGGGGGTGGATCCTATGGATTCAAATCTAACTAAAATGCAAAAGAAACTGAAATAGAGAGATGGTTATACCTATTGGAAGTGGGATCCCAATGATACACTCAAAGGACACGATTCCAACACGAAAGCTCCTCCAAAATGGACACCCTTCCTTGCTTCTTGCTTCCAATCCTTGCTAGCACCTCCTCCTTGGTTGAATGAGAAGAAATGATGGAAGATTGAAGAAGAATGGATGGATTTAGAGATCAAAATCAAGAGGAAAGCTCTCAAGTTTGGGGAAGAACAAATTAGGGTTCTATGTAGAGGTAAAAAGAGGCAAGGATTTTCTTAAGGATTCTTTATAGGAAGAGGGGGGCACACTTGATGGCTGGTCATTAGATGAATTAGGATTAGTTTTACATGTAGATGAGTGGCTAGGACTTGTCCACCCAATTCTAAGCCTTCCTATTGGTTCAATTAGTCATAAGGCTTTCTTTTTCACAAATATCCCAATAGGTAAATATCCTACTATGAAATATCACTACTAGGATAAGGGCTTTAGGCGACTAGTAAATTTTTGTCGCCTAAATGCAAAATTAGTTGCCTAAAGTTTATCGCCACCAAATTCTATAGTCGCAAGCATCGTCGCCTCAGGCTCCTGGCCCAAAGTCTGGGACAGCTAATTAAGCATTTTAGTTGCAAAAGATCTTTGGCTACTATACTATTACAAGAAAATATCTTTGTTGTTCCAAGATTTTGGCCAAGAAGACTTTGTCGCCTTAGGTTGTTGAATTTTTTGAATGAAGGATGTGCCAATATCTTTGGTGACTAAAATAGTTGTCATATGTAGTCTTTGCTGACTACATTTGGTTGCAATAGGTAATATGTGGCGATTATCATTGATCCTCCAAGGATGTATGTGATGACTATAATTAGTCATAATAGTTAGTGTATGGTGACTATCATTTTTCGCTTAAGAGACTTTGTGGTGTCTATTCTTGGTCGCAATAGGTAATGTGTGGAGAGTACTATTGACCGCCAAAGGTAATTTGTGGCGACAATCATTGGCCGCTTAAGATACTTTGTGGCGACTATGATTGATCATATGGTCACTTTTTGTAATATTTGGCTACTATTTATTGTGGTAAAAGATTTTACTTTGTGACAAAATGTACATGCCATATCTGAGACGATCAAACAATTAGTCATACAAAATAGTCTATGGAAACTACATTTAATTAGTCATATCAGGTGCCATACAATTTTATTCTCGATAAACAAAACAAATTAAACAAAATCAAATATGAATATTATTATATTATATTTATTATAACCCAAAACAACAAACATCTAGTTAACAAAAATAAACTAATTGTCAACAAAAGTATTTAGTAAACTACAACCATAAAAAATCTAATCTAAGTAAGATCAGATGGGTTGTGGTCGCTCTCATCACCGTCTTCATCGTCTTCGTGAGATAAAGGAGTAGGTTCAGGAATTGAGAATCCGAAAACAAGTACTTACAGTTGTTGCATCACAAAGCCCCACTGAGCCTTTTGTTCCTCGTGTTCAGCAACAACTCTCATCCTAGCTTTCTTCTCCATCTGAAGCTGAACCTGCAACTTTACTTCTTTATTTAATGCAAATGAAGATGTATTAGATGAATATGACAAACTAGATTCATGAATGTCTCTTTCTAGCTCCATGGATCGTCCTACCACACCCACGTCTAATAATATCTTCCATAATCTCAGTGCCTACATTTGGGGCTACAACAAACTCGTCCATCGAGGCTCCCTTAGGATACAACTCAGTAATATCTCAAGATAATCATTCTTTTTTTTCGTCATCTCATCCTGTAAAACTAATACTCGATTAGTTAAAAGCAAAACAATATTACTCTATACAATATAAACAATTTTTTAACCAAGTAAAATGTATACTTACATGTGCGTCCTTTGCTATATCATTAATCCAATCTTTCTTCTTTTTTGACATATGAGTTGTACCATATGTATCAATATCAGAAAATTGTGAACCATCCTAATAACATCATACAAATAACATTCCAAATGCTTATCGATATTCACAAAATATAAAAATGAAAATAATTATGTGATTACCTCAACATGATCATGGTAATACAACGAGAATGGTCGTGAACCACCACAATGATTTATGGTTTCTTTGACCAATTAATTGAATTGACTTTAGATCTTTTCTGCATAAAACAAAAACTTATTTGGTTTAATTATATTAAAATTAAAATGGTACTTAATTACAAAAACAACTTTAACTACAAGATACAACCATCTAAGTTATGATGATGTATCAACATTTATTGCATCACTATCTGAAGATACAACTTTAACCGTCCGGAGATGAGATGTCTGGAGATATCCCATTAAAGTGCAAGCAAGAAGACATGAAACCATGAATATTCAAAGAGCAACTAAGGAAAGAGAGGTGCTGGCAATCATTCAGTCAAAAGTGCAAATAAGAAGTGCCAAGGAGTTAAAGCATGGATGTCATACCTAGATATTCACTAGTAAATCCCAACAGCAAGATTAGATATATATAGGAAAAAATATCTATTATGTACATAACATATAAATATAAAACTTATGATCTTCACTCGATGCATACATATTTAAAGGTAGGTTTCATGAGATCTTCCTATCGACCATAGTTTCTTCATGAATGGTACAGTTATGAAGTAGATAAAATGGAATAAACTGAAGGTATTGGGAGAAGATAGACGTTAAATGGGTATGTGAAGCATCAGTGTCGAATTATGATAGTCTGGTAATTTGTTTCTGATACAAAGTCATAGTATTCTTGATATCAAAAATGAGGACATTGATAAGGCAAAAATAGTAAAGAAATAGAATTGTCTTAGCATTAAATAATCTAAACTAAAATCAAATAGTGGAAGCCGAGGGGTGTTCACTAAAAATGAAGGGACTCATGTTACAAAAACTATATAACAGGCCATGAACCTGAAAGATTGTTTTGGTCGTCATAAAGAACGATCTTAAGAATGCCATGAAGCTCATGTTTCTTTTTATAAAAGGTGAGTAAAAAACAAGAGTGAAATAGAGAAAGACAATAATACTTCTCCTCCAGGTGTTTTCAGGCTGGTAATGAATTAATGATCTAAGAATAATTGTAGCGGACGATTTCTTCTCATATATTTTTTCTCTCTCTCAATAACTAGCCAAGCAAAAGCAGACAATAGACTCATTTTTTCCTTTCATTCATTTTCCTTGGAAGACATCGCTGAAAGACCTTGAAAAGTAGATTGTCTCAGCTACTTCCATCATAAAAGGATTTGAATAAAAGCTTCCAGGTCCCCACAACCTACCAGGAACCATGACCCAAACCTCGGTGTGTTCCCAATCAGGATTACCAAACGTGGCAATCTGGGTACCTGAATCTTAAAAGAAGAAGCTTGATAAAGATATCAAACTGTAATAGAGAACACAATAAATTAGCTAATTGTAAAATTTGAACATTCAAGAAAAGGACGATATAGGATTCAGCATGAATTCCTCCTACTGTATGCAAATGTATATGCACACACAAACGACACAACTCTCAAGTGAACTGCTTATCCCCCTCATACCATGTACCAGGGAAGTAGCATACAACTTACTGAAGTGAACTGCAACTCAGACGACAAATATCTGGATTATCGGTAAGGTACTTAGAGCACTCAGCCATTAACACCTTAGAATATTCTAAGAATAGCCAAATAACTAAGAAAATGAAAGAACAACAAAAGATTAAAGCAAACTACCTAGTCCTAGCAGCAAATGCTATTGCTGCCTGCCTTCTACACTGCTGCTCAGTTCCTACAGGATTGCATATTGGAAATTCCATTCTAAAACAAAGGTTTTGTCCAAGGAATGGACGTCAGGAAAATTCTGGAAAACAACCACTAGGTAAGAAATCAATCGATATCCGATACTGACCGATATCCGATACCAACTAATATCCGATACTGACCGATACCTCGACTCATGAGTCCTATTTGTATGACACGTGTATAATAATCAACCTTCTAAAGAACAAGTTGAGAGTTTATGAAGCCATTTAAGACACTGATAGTATCCAACATTCACACGAACAAATAAAACCATGGTAATATCCTATATTACATAAATGGCTACTTTGGAAGCACATATGTCAGTACCGTGGTAATATCCTACAAGTATTTGTACACCATCTAATCAATTCAGAACACCTACATTATATATGAAATATATATTTCCTTTATATATCCAAATTAAACATGAATTGGCATTTTAGAATTATTTATGCTAACTGATTCAAACCTATTGTCCAGAATTGGGTTTTGGTCAGCTGGACTGGTCAGCCTATATACTTACGAGTATCTGTGGAATGACTTGAATTTTTATCTCATGAGATAACCCACTTGGCTTAGACCATCTTCGAACTAACCAAAGGTACAAAACCAGTTTGACCCCAACTGCAAAGTGATTACATGGCTCACATTTTTATCCATGGGTCAAGTTTTAAAATTTTCCCTTAAGCATTTTATTAGAGTTAATGAAACCTAACATCCACGCATTCAAACCTTGCAACCAATCCCTCCAACCACCAGATACATTGAATTTACATTATTCAACGCACTTGTATTCAAGATATAATTCAATGCTAGACATTTTTAAGGTAAACAACTTTTCAAATTAATGTTAAGGTAATAATTTGGTATAGACTTGATAGATGACTATAATGGCCACAAGGCCTTACTGCTTTACTGTCTAGAGATGATTATGGTATAGACAGGTAGGGTTAAGTGCACCCTTGCTAAGCAACTGAGCAATCTGAACATAAAACTTTGGTTTCATAATTCATGGAGACCATACAAGGGCTAACCTTTGAATAGATGAGGAATATGTATCTCAATAGTTCTCATTGTTTGCTAACATTTATAATATTTAAACAAGGTGGTAATGCAAGTCCATAACAAGAAGCATGAAGTTTTCACATAACTTAGAATGCCAAGCACGTAAAGATTATGAGACGAGACTACGCTAATAACAAAGGAAAAAACTGAAGCTTGCTTGCTTTAAACTGGCTTATTCCACAAACATAGTATATGCACAAGCAGATAGTTATCATGTATATTTTTATTTGTAGCCCCATAATTAATGGATGATGATTACAAATTGACATGCAAGATATGAAATATATGCATGGTTCGCAACCCTTCTAAATGGATTTTAAGTTATTGGACTGGAAAAGCATAACAACACCATGAACATTGACTTTCAAACTTACAGGTAGTTAGCACACATGTTTTATATGCTAGATTTTGCCTTTATATGTGTTACGGAATGCAAAGCTTGCAGCCTGACATACTGTCTATTTAGACATTCCATGTATCTTATGCCATAGGCTTGCAGAAACCAGACTTGTCAAAGCTTTCCAACTACTTCAAACAGATTTGATGTTCACAACTAATATTCCCGGACTCGTGTAAAATACACTCTAGATGCATCTGCTATAATATAAATCATCACAAATAGTTATTAGTGGTTATTTGCTGCTTGGTTGTAGTTTGGACAACATTTTTTGTTTATTAATATCTTAGGTTGCTTGCCCATGCAAAAATAGCAAAACTGCCACCACTTGAAGACATGTACAAACCATCTAAATCAAGATTTGATCGAGTATTTTCATGGGAGTGATGGGTTAAACCTATGAGGAACTAAAAATATATAAAGAAAAATTAACAAGAGCATATGATATGCTCACGTATCAGAAAAAATGAGCTATTGAATACAAATGTTGTAACTCGAGATATTCATGAATAATTATAATATCTTATAAAATTATTAATACACAAGATGATTGTGCATGGTGTCTATTTTCCACATATCGATTTTTCTGGTTGTTACCTACATGAAGGTATGCATTCTGTACCATGCATAAAAACTGGAATTGCACATAAGCCCTTTAAATGCCAAAACATCAAAATTTTAAAGGCCATGTATCACTGCATGTAGTAATTATTACTTTGTTGCCAAGGATGATTGTTTCTAGGTTCTGACCACTCAGTATTTTCCTAACAAGATTCAAAAATAACAAGGAGATTTGAAGTCCACCAATATCTCTATCCATATACAGTTTTTGTTAAGAATAAGCTCATGTCAGACAAGATCTATTCCTCATATCTCTAAGTATACATAATTAAAAGATAAAGTGAACCATTGATCAAATACCTTCTTTGATGTTGATTTTCCGAATTAGTTTAATGTATGCTAATTAGTAAAAACAAAGTTCATCTTGCTATATCGAGGTGGTTATGCCGTCACAGGTGCTTTGACCATATGAGAAGAATAAAGATCACAATCATGTTTCGTGGCACAAAGTAAGTCGTCTCATTTTTCCTTTATTACAATGTAAATATCTTCTTTTGTTTTCACCAAAACTTATCACTTTCCTTGGATTGAATATTTATGCACCTGCCCACATATACAAATCATTGAAGGCCCATTACTGCTCCTCTTGCTTATCGAATATGTATTTTAATGATTCTTTCTTTTCCTTGATCCGAAGCTATATATGTGTTGATATATATATATAGTGTTATTGGGCTTTAGTCCCACATTGGCTAGAATGATAGGAGAGGAGGCTAGCCTCTCCTATATATATGTTGTTACTCCATTCAATAAAATCACTTCAAGTCTCAACATGGTATCAGAGCCTAAAATTGCTTAGCATACCGTTAGAGACCCCTCCTCCACACAAACCCTAACCCTAATCCCCCTTCTACGCCGCCGCTGCCGCCCGCTGCCGCTGCAGCTGCTGCCGCCCGCTGCCGCTGCAGCTGCTGCCGCGCCGCCGCCGCCGCAGCGCCGCCCCGCTGCTGCTGCAGCTGCCGCACCGCCGCCGCCGCTGTCGCGCTGCTGCCGTTGCTGTGCCGCTGTTGCGGCTGCAACTGCTGCTGCTGCTGCCGTTTTTACGGCTGCAGGATTCATTGTACCGCTATTGCGGGTACAAGATTCACGCTCGTTTCTGTACCGTTTTTACGGCTGCAGGATTCATTGTACCGCTATTGCGGGTACAAGATTCACGCTCGTTCTTGAGATCAATCTCAAGGAGATGCCTATAATCCCTAGATCCGATGAAATCAGACATATTCGGATTTAGGAGAGGACGGCAAGGACGAGCGTGAGTCGTGGAGCAAGTGTGAAGTGATCGAGAAGAAGCATCGATGGAGGAGATTCTCAAGAAGCTGGATGCTGACGATGTGGCGACATTGCTGAAGTTGATAAAGGTGTCGGCTGGTGAAAGCACGACACGAGCACCGCCAAAGTTAGAACTACCCTCCATCGATCTGAAGTTGGATGGACCAGCCACCTATTTGAGTTGGTCACGGCGAGTGAGAAGAACCCTTGCAGGTAAGAACCTGGAGGGATTCTTGACAGGCGAGAAGACAGAGCCGGAAGAGGGCTCGACAGGACGCGACGAGTGGAAATCCACTCATATGGTGATTTATATCTGGCTTCTCAACTCCTTAGTCCAGTCTATTGCTTCCACAGTAGATGGCATTGAGATGGTGAAAGACGTATGGGAGAAATTGAGAAGAACCTATGATGGCATAGGTAACAATCTACGGATCTTCCAGATAAAAGGGGAGATCGACGACACCGTACAAGGCGAGAAGACGGTGCAGGAGTACGCTACGGAGTTGGAACGCCTCTGGCTGGATTATGATCACCATTCCAAACGGGCAAGCTGCGGGGACCCAAAGTGCAAGGAGAGACAGGTGTGTCTGCAGGAGAGGACGATAAAATTCCTTAAGGGACTGACTGCAGCATTCACACAGAGAACAGCCTTACTCCTCGCCCAGCCAGCGATCCCTAGTCTCGAGGAGGCTATCTCAGCCATGATTCAGGAGGAGACGCGGATCAGATTACAGACAGGGACAGGCGCATCATCGACAGGTGCTTTACCCGAAGTGAAGTCAGCACTAGCAGCTACCGGTTCGGGGGATACAGGATCCAAGGGAGAGCTCTGGCAACAGAATCGGCAGTGCTACAACTGTGGGGAGATGGGCCACCATCGATATGCTTGTACCAAACCACCTAAGGAGGGAGACTCAGGTGGTGGACGTGGACGAGGATATGCTGGACGTGGACGTGGTCGAGGAGGCCGACGAGGCGGTCGAGGAGGCTATCGGGCAAACCTGCTGGTGGCAGATGGGAATGGAGGAGCTGGCGGCGCCTTTACTGAGGAGGATCAGGCGCTACTGGATCTGCTGGAGAGAAAGCAAAAAGCGTCAATCGAAGGAGACAGGAGGAGCGTAGCAGAGGAGGCATCCACTCCATTCTTCAACGCCGCTATGTATGCCCATCCATCAGAAGGTACTGACGAGTCTCACGCTCTTGCATCTATGTCTTCCCTTAAAATGTCAGACTGGATTATCGACTCAGGAGCATCTCGGCATGTGACCGGAAATGCTAGTAAGTTTTCCTCGTACACTCACCTAGCATCGACAGACACCATTCAGACTGCGGATGGTACTTTCCAACCAGTGGTCGGTAAGGGTACTGTTAATTGTACGGGTTCAGTAAGGTTATCCAATGTTTTGCATGCTCCATCCTTCCCAGTCAGTCTCTTGTCTATTAGTTCTATAATTCTCCAACTAAAATGCATTGTTTCTTTTGATATTCCTAAGGTGATCTTCCAGGAGAAAGGGACGGGACGAAGACTTGGGACTGGCACTTGGCATGATGGACTGTGGTACCTAGATTAAGACGGACTGGACTCAGCATTGGTGTCTATGGCAGAGAAGGCTGGAATGGAGGAGCTGCAGCAGAAGACTGAAGACACTTTGATACTTCATCATAGGAGGATGGGGCATTCTTCCTTTGATACTCTAAATAAGTTGTATCCAGATATATATGCAAAATCAAATAAAAGGAAATTAGTATGTGATGCATGTGAGTTAGGAAAACTTACTAGGAGTTCATATGTTGGAAATGATCATAAGAGTTCTTCAGTCTTTGAGGTAGTTCATTCTGATGTTTGGGGCCCATGTGCTACTAACACTATGAATGGGTATAAGTATTTTGTTTCGTTTATCGATTGTGCATCTCGTGTCACCTGGCTGTATTTGATGAAGAACAAAAGTGATGTATTTGCTTGTTTTCGGGACTTTCATAAATATGTCCAGACTCAGTATAATGCAGTGGTGAAGATACTGAGATCTGACAATGGGACGGAGTATACCAATAGGACACTTGCAGAGTACTTGTCAGCACATGGAATACAGCATCAGACCTCTTGTGCATATACACCAGCACAAAATGGAGTAGCAGAAAGGAAGAACCGACATCTTCTGGAGACCGCAAGAAGTATGATGATCGACATGAATGTCCCACAACACCTATGGGGATATGCGGTGTTGACAGCAGCTCAACTTATAAACAGGATGCCTTCAAAAGTCCTGGGATGGAAGTCTCCATGTGAAGTATTACAAGGTAATAATAGTGGAATACTTCCACTAAAGGTGTTTGGATGTGTGTGTTTTGTGAAGGACAACAGACCATTCGTTGGAAAACTTGACCCTAGAGCAGTCAAGTGCATCTTCGTGGGCTACTCAGCAACTCAGAAGGGGTATGTATGCTGGAGTCCAGTAGAGAAGAAGAAATTTGTTAGTATGGACGTCCACTTCCGGGAGCATGAGCCATATTACCGCCAGGATGGAACTTCGTATAACACGCCTCATACTACAAGTATAAGACGAGAGGGGGAGATAGAGAACTTGGAGAACCTGGTGGTAACCGATTTAGAAGTTTGGCATAGAGACACGGTTGAGGAGGAACATGAAGGTGAAGCGGAACAGAGGGAGGAGACGAGAAGTGTTACACCTACGGCTCAGGGGGAGTTACTGACCTACAACAGGAGAAACAACAAGCAGACTACAGGACCAGTACCTACAGTGTCAGTGCCAAGTCCCTTGCCTGCGCCTGTCCCAACTCCTGAGACACCTATACCACCATCCTCCTCATCTACACCACCATCCTCCTCATCTACACCACCACCCTCCTCAGGTGATATCGTTCCTCCCATACCACTACCTACACGAAGGACTACTCGCAGCAATGCGGGAAATCCTTCGGACAGATATGGTTGGGATCTTGCTAAGTTTGTTTCTTATGATCATATATCTTCTTCTCATGGAGCATTTATAGCATCTTTGGATAGTATTACTGTACCTAACAATTGGCAGGTTGCCAAGAACGATCCAAAGTGGAAAGCGGCAATGCACGAGGAGTTGGGAGCTCTTGAGAAGAACCACACTTGGGAGCTGGTGAGACTGCCAGAAGGAAAAAGAGCAGTTGGATGTAAATGGGTTTTTACTGTAAAACAGAACCCAGATGGACAGGTTGAGCGCTATAAAGCTCGACTGGTGGCAAAAGGATACAGTCAGACGTACGGCATCGACTATGACGAGACCTTTGCACCAGTGGCGAAGATGAGCACTGTCAGGACCTTGATCTCCCTGGCAGCCAATGGAGGGTGGAAGCTACACCAACTGGATGTGAAGAATGCATTTCTTCATGGAGATCTAGTAGAGGAGGTGTACATGGAGATACCACCAGGATTCGGCACAAAACAGACAGAAGGCAAGGTCTGCAGACTGAAGAAGTCTCTCTATGGACTGAAGCAGTCTCCTCGGGCATGGTTTGACAGGTTCAGGAGAGCAATGATAGGGATGGGATATCAGCAGATCAATGCTGATCACACTGTCTTCTTCAGACGGAGTGGAGGCCATATCACCATGCTTGCAGTATATGTAGATGATATGATTATCACAGGCAATGATGAGCAGGAGATCGCCCAACTCAAAGTAAAACTTGGCAAGGAGTTCGAGGTGAAAGATCTTGGCCCCCTTCGATACTTCCTTGGGATTGAGATTGCTCGAGATAATGAGGGAATCGTTCTTTCTCAAAGGCAGTACGCACTGGACCTGCTTACGGAAACAGGGATGATGGGATGTAAACCAGCTACGACACCGATAGACCAGAAGTTTAAACTGGATGCTGAAGCTGGAGAACCAGTTGACCGGGATAGATATCAGAGATTGGTGGGCAAGTTAATCTACTTAAGCCACACTCGACCTGATATCAGCTTTGCGGTAAGTGTAGTAAGCCGCTACATGCATGACCCCCGGAAGGGTCACATGGACGCAGTGTACCAGATTCTGAGGTACTTGAAGGGAGCCCCCGGGAAGGGACTGATATTTTGAAGAAATAATCATGTAGGCATTGAGGGCTATTGTGATTCTGACTGGGCTAGCTGTGCTGACGACAGGAGATCCACATCGGGATACTGCATATTTGTAGGAGGCAACTTGGTCTCTTGGAGGAGTAAGAAGCAGTCAGTAGTGGCCAGATCAACAGCTGAAGCAGAGTATAGAGCGATGGCCTTGGGAGTCACAGAACTATTGTGGTTGAAGAATATGCTGACGGAGCTAAAGCTGGACCAGGGAACAAAGATGAAGCTATGGTGTGACAACCAGTCAGCTATTAATATTGCCAACAATCCAGTGCAGCATGACAGGACCAAACATATTGAGATTGACAGATTCTTCATCAAAGAGAAACTGGATAAAGGAGAACTAGAGCTGGGCTATGTTCCAACCAAAGATCAGGTAGCAGACGGACTGACAAAGGGGCTTAGTTCTATCAACATGATGAGAGGATGTGACAAGATGGGCTTAGTGAATATCTTTCGCCCATCTTGAGGGGGAGTGTTGATATATATATAGTGTTATTGGGCTTTAGTCCCACATTGGCTAGAATGATAGGAGAGGAGGCTAGCCTCTCCTATATATATGTTGTTACTCCATTCAATAAAATCACTTCAAGTCTCAACAATATGTTTTTCGGAATTATGTTTTTCTAAGTTTTGTGTAAAGGTCCTTGTTAATTCATTAGTTGATAAATTACTGATCAGTTTTTCCATAACTTTAATTATCACCAAAAAAAAACTGATTGTTGCTGCATCTTTGATACTTCTTCAGAAAGGCAGCACAAGCTTACTTATCGTCAGCTAGTTCCACTTGCTTACTTCATGAAATCTCACATGTTCTGACAAAATCAGGAATGGGGGTAAAAGTGCATATTGCTTATTTAGGTTTGCTTATAATATTAACAGAATAAATACGAGGAATGGCCAGTCTATGATTGATAAAACTGATAAGAAATCTGAAACATTTATCTTCTCAAAATCAGATTTAACCAATTATTCTAAAAAATCCCCAAATCATGATAAAAGAAGTTCAACGAAGCTATCCTCACCTCTACAAAGAAAGAGAATAATAGAAAACTGATTTGGGGGAGAAGAAGGCAGCGATGGCGCTCCGAAAGCAGTGATGGCGTTCCTCGGATCTTCCCTCTCTTGATTGCCCTAAAATTCTTTTGTGATGCTCTCTTCTCTCGAAGGCACACGGTGGAGTCTGTCCTCCTTCTGGTATATATGGTAGAACCCGGCCTAATTTGACCAGATTTAGGAATTGAAACCTATTTTTGGGTGGCTGGATATGCCCTATGGATTGAAGACACATTTTTGGTGGGATAGAAACCTGGCCATGCGCTGGATAAAAATCTAATTTTTTCTTCGACTGCCAGAACCTAGTTTTGGTTGGCCGCGCGCAGATTAGATAGAAATATTTTTGGTTGTAGTTGGGATGAAGACTTTGTTTTCGGAATAATATTTGTTTTAATATCTTTCTGTAGAAGCATGGAAAATATCAGAATGATGATCTATACGGCTCGGAACAGGAGAACCCCATGCGGCTCATACAGGAGCAGTCCCATGCGGTTCAGAGAGACTCTTAGTCTCATGCGGCTCGGGATAGGAGAGTCTATACGGCTTACATAGGGACAGTCCTATGCGATTCAAAGAGCCCCCCAGCCGCATGCGGTTCAGAAGTACATGCGGCTCACATACGACCAACAGAGATATGCGGCTCGATCAACACCACGTGTCCCCATGGGTCCCCTTCACACAGCTGGCCATCGAGTAATGGCCCTATTCAATGCTCTGCCATGATTTGACAGCTGACGGCTCTGACATGAAGTGTCATAATGGTCCTGTCATAATGCCAGACTCTTTGGAAACAGGAGAAAATCTCTGACACGATCCGAGATTGCCACGTGGCTACTCCCATGCGGCTCCATTGAAGAACAGCTTCATGCGGCTGGCAAGAATCATCTTCCTGCGGCTCACCAAGAAGCCATCCCATGCGGCTCACAAGTACTATACCTATACGGCTCACCGAGAAATTATCCCATGCGGCTCGCAAGTACTATACCTATGCGGCTGACTGAGACGCTGTCTCATGCAGTTCATGGATATCATGCGGTTCTGCCAGGGTCCACCATTAAGACACGTGGCAGAGATTCAATGGCCCCCACGACTTGATAGCTGGTAGCAAGGATGATTATGGGATGCAGATCAATCAGAGATTTACCAGATCCCAATGACCATATTTAACGTTTTTCTCATAATTAATGAGATCAGGTCATATCATTCATGATCAAGCCAATGGGACACGTGGTGAGAGATCCAAGCTTGACACAACCAATCATGAAGATTTAAAGCAATCAGCATTAATCATTCACAGGATTCAATACTATCTCCATTTATGGCCCAGATCCTTCACGCCTTAAACTGATGGTCCAGATTGATTATACATCAGGCCGCCGCCACTTTGAGAATGGGTAATCATCCAAACCCTAATAATGTCCTACTATTATAAATAGCAAGGTGCCATTCCCTTGTGAAAAATATACACTATCAGAGAAAGATATACAGAGAGACTCCCCCAATAATCAGAGAGAAAAATACACAGAGAGAGAGAGAAGCCAGAAGAGTAATAGAAGGAGAGCAAGAAGAGCATTTCTTCATCAACGCCAACCATCTCTTCACAGGAGCCAAGGCTGCATATCGATCGTCCAAGGAGTAAGGCAGGGCTGCCGTCGCCTTCCCGAGCCTCTATCGTCATCCCCCAGAATTTAAAATAAATAATTGTACTTAGACTGCTGTACCTAGGTTTTCGTCCCTAGGCTTTCTTTATACGAGCGAGTTTGTAACGTGAAGTAAAAGTCCGGTCCTCCGATAATTGTTCTGTTCTTTTATATTTTATGGCAAACACGATGGCGACTCTGCTGGGGACAAACTTCTCCATGGCTGAGGAGTTGGTGATGCAATCGGATGTAGCCAAGCTTGGCTCCACGCAACAGAAGATGGTCGTCCAGTTCGACCAACAGGCATTCGAAGAAATGCTCTCCGACAAAAATGATGGCCCAGTCCAGAAGCGAGCCCGCACAAAGAAGGCCCGCAAGGAGTGGAGACCCCGATCCTTCGTTCCTACTGAAGCTCTTGCAGAAATACCCTCTGTTTCTCAAAACGGCGGAAAAGACACTCCCGCGGCCCCACTTCAGATCATAGACGACTCTGCTGTCCCCAAGTTCGGCAGAAGAAAATACTATGATGCTGGACTTGCAGGGACAAAGAGGAACCCTAGGTGATCCGAGCCGCATGAGGGTATTAGCCGCAGGGAGAAAGCTCATACGGCTACATCCGCCAGTCGCATGAAGAAAACTCATGCGGCCACATCTGTCAGCCGCATAGCTTATGCGGCTACAGCTGCCAACCACATGGATGAAACTCATACGGCTAAGAAAGTCAATCGCTTGCAGAAAACCCATGCGGCCACAATTGCCAACCGCATGCGGCCAGCCTTCACGGTCGTGACTCCTAGCCGCATAAAAATAACTCATCCGACAGCAGAAGACAACCGCATACAGACAGCCTGCACGATACCCAATTCTAGCCGCATAGCGTCCGTTCCACGCTTCTCTCGATCAGTCTTCGACCGTCTCTCATGCGGTCCTGACCTTGATGGTTCTCTGGATGATAAGCCAGACTCTGTGGTATTCAACTTGGACTCCTCCTATTACGCACCCGCAAGTGCTAAAAGGAGGAAGTCTAGGGCAGCGCGGGCTCATCAATCCCAGTCAGCTGTCCCAACCTCTGACTATCGGGGCGTCCCGTTGACTATCACACGGGCCTCTGATGGAAAGTTGTATAGAACCGCTCGAGTCCAGCCCCCGGCGGCGAACGGACAGAGTGGTTCCTCTGACCTGCGTGAGGCAATCCTCTACAAGCGCAAGGAAAGAGAAGGAGCCTCGGCGTGCAAAGAGTCCTCACTTGGACATCACTGTACCCAAATCATCGTCAACTGCTGTTGTAAAGATCGGCCGTCAGTCTTCCAAAGACTACAGCATCCGAGCTCAGAGGACGAGGCACCTCATGTTGTCTCCTGCAATTCCACTCAGAAAATCCCTGTCGAGGGGAGAAGGAAGAAGACAAGCATCTCCAGCCCCAAGATATCAACCACTACAGCTAAAAAACTGTCGTCTAAACGGTTGTCCTCCACCGGAGTATTCCAACACACCCGTTCAAAGACGAAATCTGCTGCAATGGGAAACTCATCATCTACATCGCTGGGGGTCGTGGGAACTGGGGGTAGCACTCCTCCGAGCATCCACAACAATCCGATGTTTCAAGGAGCCGAGCCCGAACAAACAACTCTTCCATCAGGTACAACAGACGCTGATGTCCCCGAGGACATCCATGGCTCTCAAGACGAAGCAAGCTCTGAGGCTGGGGATACCGTTCCCTCCGAGTCCGAGCCCGAAGAGAACATTCCCACCTACCCCGATGACTTCTCGGTATATGGGTATGACTCGGAGGGCACATCCTCCACCGTTCCTTCCATCACTCCTCATGTAAAGACGGTGTTCATGACGGACAGCAACCAAGGTGGTTCCAGCGATCGCCAACGCATCGACACTTTAGAGGCTATACTGCAGGCCTTGGTCAAGTCTGTAGATGAAATCAAAGCCGCTCTTCCAACTCTGTAAGGAGGAACGCCTGGCCAAACAAGCACGGGTCCCGCGGTCAATGCGGACTCGAACTCAGCAGCACCAAACCCGGGCAATAATCCTCCCGAAATAACAGCCCCTACCGCGACAGATGAGGCCCGAGAAGTAAGAAGAGAGGTTCAGGAGCTCCGAGCCATGTTCCATGCCTGAGATAATTCCCATGACCTTAGGATACGACAACCATACCCCACCGTATGGAGGGATGTGCCATTCCCACCAAGATATAAGCCGTTCAATATCAATCCTTATGATGGCAAGACCTCGGCAAGTCGATACATCACTTACTTCGAGATCACCACCGACCATCTGCCCCATGACGATGCCATTCTCATACGACTATTCATCGGGGCATTGAAAGAAGTCGCCTTCGACTGGTATCGCAATCTGCCGGACAACTGCATCCACTCCTTCGCCGGCTTCAAGCGCCTGTTCTTGGAGCGATTCTACGAAGTAGGGCAGGACGTCACTATGTCCACTCTCATGGACGTCGTCCAAGGGGAGAAGGAATTGACAAGGAACTACATTGAGCGGTTCTGCCAAACCGCCATGAAGCTGCCCTCCGGAAATCCAGATTCCTCTTTAATTGAAATTTGCCAAAAGAGACTGCTTCCAACGATCAGTCTCTGGATGGGCGAGAGTCAATTCAAGGACTGGAAGGCATTTATCATCAGTGCCACAAGTGCTGAAGAACGACTGAAGAAGGCTCGCCAACTGGGATTACACATCTCGGAAGGAGAAAACAAGGGCAAGCGTCCCAACAACGATAATGGGGGTAGCCCCTCCAACAATCGGGACAGCAAGGGAAAGCAGGCTATGGTGGCCGATACAGCACAAAAACCTGAGCCGAAGCCAGCAGACAAACAATGGCCGCAAATCACTTACTCCTTTGAAGACGGTCACGTTAAGCCCATCTTGGACATGCTCGTACAAGGGGACAGAATTCAGCTTCCTCCACCAAGACGGGAACCGCGGCCGGCAGAGATGGAGAATCCAAAGTACTGCCATTATCATCGCTATGTCCATCATGCTACACACGATTGCTACCAGCTGAAACGGTACATACAAAACCTCATTGATTCGAACGCTCTGGCCATCGATTTCGAAGAGGTAACCGTGGCGGCCAATATGGTCTCCGTACAATTTGGCAGCTTTGCTCCGACGGAGACTCAAGACGGGGTGGTCTCCGTCCCTCTAGCGATAATGGAGATTACCAATCTTCTACCTCTCCGAGATCAGGCTGCCGGCCTAGGACCCCTCACCACATTACGAGGGGAGGTCATGTGGATCCATCCAGACTTGGTGTCAGAAGTGACTCGGTCCACACCCTCTTCCACCGACAAAAAGTAAAGTAGAAAAGTCAGGACCTGCCATACAATCTCGGCAGATAACGAGGAAGCTACAGCCGTCGTCACGCGGTCCGGAGCACAATCCCAACCTGTGGTTGACAATCCAGCTGAAAATCATCAACCCACCACAACTGATGCTCCGGGACCGGCTCAGCCTTCGACGACCGACAAGCCTAGGCCGAGGGAAACTCGCTTCGACAAATCTCTCCGAAAAGAGGCAGCCCAAGGGCTAGAGAGGCCCTACAACTTTGACATCTTAGCGCAATTGGCTAACACATCGGCCAAGTTGTCACTGTACGAACTCCTAAGGCTCTCCAAGGACGTTCGTATTGCATTGAGCGAAGCACTCCAAAATACCGATGCCTATTTGGCTCAATCCAACCTCACCGGGAAGGACTCACCCGTGGATCTCCAAGACAGTGCCTGCACGGGAGCAATGCCCAACATCGTCTTCACTCCGCAGGACATGCTCATCAAAACCAACCTACACGATCACCCGCTATACTACACGGGATACATCGGCGACGTGAAGGTGGATCGGATGCACATAGATCCTGGCTCTTCCATAAGCATCATCACGAAGGGTCTGCTACATCATCTCCGTATCCCAATGCATCGTCTGACGCCTACAAGCACCGCCATCATGGTTTCAATTCGGGCAGGAGCTACCCTATTAGAAAGATTCGTCTGAAGTGTCAGATTGGCGATCTCTAATCCGAAGTCACCTGCTACGTCATAGATACAGACACTTCTTACAACATCCTCTTGGGGCGCCCATGGATACACGATTATATGATCGTGCCTTCCACGCTATACCAGTGCTTCAAATATGTCGACAAATACGGCTTCGTGAGAACGGAATTTGCTGATATCGATCCCTTCAAAGGGGTCGAATCTTACTACTCAGACTCCTGCCTATACGAAAAGTCGAAGAGGCACCTTGATGAAGGAAATAAACAAGCTGGTACCGAAACGGCCACAGGATCAGAAGAACCTCTGACGATCCACCTCCAAGATCGTAAACCGGGCAAGTCCGTACCCCTTACCGCCACTCTGCGGAAGGACGCAATTAGCCTCTCGGTACAGGAAGAGCAGATGATAATCTGACTGCCAAGGTCCGGCCAAGTGCTGAGACCCACAACGGGGCCACTGACGATCAGACTGCCGAGAGTCAGTCAACCCCAAACGAAGAAGCTCAATCCCTTCGATAGGCCACTGACGATACGCCTTCCCAAGAAGGGTCGTCACCCCGATGCAAGGTTTGACACTTCTAGCGAACCAGCCACTCCTCGCTCCACATCGAGCACCAAACTGGGGGTCGTAAGTCTGCGAACAACTCCACGCTCTGCTCCATCAACTGAACCTCTGACAATCAAGCTGCCCAGGGCGTCCTCCTAGTCTTCATCTACACAGGGGTAGCCGAAGAGGAACCGGAGCTAGCCAAGTATGTGGCTGCCCACACTGATGTCCCCTCAGCCGATGATGTAATCTTCCTAGAAAAGATACCTTACTTCATCAATAAAGGGTTATCTTTGAACTACACCGAGTTCAATAAGCTATGTACAATATATGCTATGGAACACGGTATAGGCACTCACCTACACACACAGGTGACAATTGTGTACACCGCGATCCAGCTTACTCCAGTAGACGACGCTTACCGAATAATCGAGGGAGGGGATCATCCGATCATCTTCGGCCGGACAAACAATCCGCATCCCTTCACCATAGAGGAAGCCGACCTCGGGTCAGATGCCGGAAGACTGCCTCTGTATCTTTATAGCCCCCAATCCAAATATCTCATGCACAAACAGGGGTATGATCTGGAGACGACGCCAGGTTTGAACTACGGCACTGGGCGACGATTACCTTTGAAGCCGCCGGTCCCGGCGGGCAAACCACGGGACTACTATAGCAAAACTTGATGCGGGTTAGGGTATGTAACGCCTACTATGACCCCTGAGAGTTCAGATGAAGAATGCGACTGGCAGTCATATTCAACCGGGTCACCAACTTCTGACTCGGATACCAGCATCGGAGATGTGTTCAGACAAGTCATGTCAGTCAACATGGCATTCGCCGACGCTTACGAAGAAGACGAAGACATTCCCGATATCCTCGAGCTAGAGCCGTGGGCCCAGCAATTGGATGCACAATGGGAAAAACGGTTCGAACTAAGAGAACCTCCTACTGAAGATGAAGTCATACAAGTTGACCTCGGCAGCGAATCTTCTCCAAAACTAATTTTTGTCAGTAAAAGCCTAGCAGACGAAGAACGGGAGTCACTGCTAGAACTTGTCAGAGAATACATTGATGTGTTCGCCTGGAGCTATGAAGACATGCCGGGGTTAAATCCCGACATTGCTCTTCACAAACTCAACATTCGGCCAGATGCGAAGCCAGTCAAGCAACAACAGCGACGCTTCCGCCCGGGGATCATGGACGCGATCGAAGCCGAAGTCAACAAATTGATAGCCAGCGATTTCATTTGTGAGGAGCAATATCCCAATTGGGTCGCCAATATAGTACCCGTCCTCAAGAAGAATGGGAAGATTCAAATTTGCATCGACTTTCGCAATCTGAACGAGGCATGCCCCAAAGATGAATTTCCCCTTCCTATCACAGACATCATGATCGATAATACCTACGGCTTCGAACGTATATCATTCATGGATGGCTTCTCGGGGTATAACCAAATCAAAATGTCTCCTGATGACGAAAAGCATACATCATTCCGAATACCAATTGGCACGTACTGCTACACAGTCATGCCTTTCAGTTTGGAGAATGCTGGCGCCACCTATCAAAGAGCCATGAGCATCATCTTCAGAGACTACTTACACAAGACAGTAGAGTGCTATATTGACGATATAGCCATTAAGAGTCGCTGCAATGGAGACCATCTGCAGCATCTAAGGACGGTACTCGACCTAATACGAGCACACAATTTGAAAATGAACCCTACAAAGTCCTTTCTGGACGTATCCAGCGGGAAGTTCTTAGGCTTCATCATCACGGCACGAGGTATCCATGTAGACCCTGAGAAGACGAAAGCAATCATGGAGATGGGTCCCCCGAGAAATCTCTGCGAACTCAGAGGCCTCCAAGGAAGACTAGCTTACATCAAGAGATTTATTTCTAACCTCTCCGGACGATGCCGACCATTCACGCACCTCATGAAGAAAGGAGTCTCATTCGTATGGGACGAGGAATGTCAGCGTGCTTTCGACAGCATCAAAGAATATTTGTCAAATCCTCCAGTTTTGGTGGCCTCGGTTCCTGGAAAACCATTCCTGCTCTATGTACGAGCAATGGAACACTCCCTCGGGGCTCTGCTGGCACAAAACAACGACGCAGGCCATGAGCAAGCCATATATTACCTCAGCCGAATGATGATTGGGCCAGAGCACCGATACACCGCGGTAGAGAAGGAATGCCTCGCCCTGGTGTTCGCCATTCAAAAAATGCGACACTATGTCACCGGACAAACGATACATGTGATCTCACGAGTCAACCCTCTCAGGGTCCTCATGACTAAACCAGGGGCACTCAGCTCTCGCCTTGCTACATGGGCAATATTGCTGTCCCCTTATCATATGATCTTCGTCCCACAAAAGGCAGTCAAAGGTCAAGCCCTGGCAGACTTCTTAGCAGCCCACCCAGGCTGGGAGTCCTCCAGAATATATGAAGAGATCCCAGATGCGGTCACCGACTCGCATGCTATCTCTCACGAGGCTATATGGCGAATGTTCTTCGACGGTGCTTCGAAGACCGGACCTAAAGGCAATATAGTCGTCGGAGTCGGGGTGGTGCTGATCTTCCCTTCCGGATTGGTGATTAACCGCGCTTATTCCCTCACAGAGCCCTGCTCTAACAATGTGGCCGAGTACAACGCTCTGGTCATTGGCCTCCAACTCGCAAGAGAGCTGGAGGTAGAATACCTTGAAGCATACGGCGATTCCTAACTAATCGTCAATCAGATACGGGGCTCATATGTGGTCCGCCACGAAGACATGATCCCTTATCACCAAATAGCGATCGACATCATCTCATCGTTCGAAGGGTTCTTCATCGAACATGTCTCCAGACTCTGAAATATCGAAGCTGATGCCTTAGCTGGTCTTGCCGCTTCCCTAGTAGTTCCCAATCATGATCGTCAATCAGTGGATGTGATAGGCCACGAACTGGTCTGTCCCAAGAACAATGTGCAATTCGTGGCGAGTTATTCTGCACAGACGATCGATGATGCCCCAGATTGGAGACAACCATTCATCGACTTCGTCGTCTACGACATCCTGCCCGAGAACCCAAAGGAAGCCACCTCCATCAGACGACGTTCTTTCAGATTCTTCTACGATACAGAGACAAAAATGCTGTATCGCCGCTCCTACGACGGATTACTGCTTCGGTGTCTGTCAAATACAGAAGCCAAAGAAGCCGTACGAGAAGCTCATGACGGTGTCTGCGGGGCCCACCAGCCTGGCCCAAAACTGCAAGACCGCCTTCGTCGAATGGGCTACTATTGGCCCACGATGGTGGCAGATACGATAGATTATGCTAGAAAATGTAAAGCCTGCCAAGTCCAGGAGGACTTCATTTACCAACCATCCGAGTTTCTAAATCCGACAGTGGCGTCCTGGCCATTCGAAGCATGGGGAATGGATATCATTGGTCCAATCACCCCACCTTCCTCCCGAGGACATCGCTTCATACTTGCGATAACTGATTACTTCTCCAAATGGGCGGAAGCTGTCCCACTCGCAGAAGTTAAGACTTCAAACGTGATCAGCTTCCTTAAGCATCACGTCATCTACCGCTTTGGACTGCCCCGAAGGATCATCCATGATAATGGTTCGCAGTTTACAAGCCACGTATTCTATCGATTTTGCGATAAGCACCGTATTCAGAATGTCGTTTCGATACCATACAACCCGGTAGCAAACGGGTTGACAGAGGCATTCAACAAAACAATCATCAAACTTCTCAAAAAGTTTGTCTCCTCCAACAAACGCGACTGGAACGAGAAGCTCGGCAAATGCTTATGGGCTTATCGCACCACAGTTCGAACAGCCACCGGGAATACACCATTCTCCCTGGTATACGGGAGTGAGGTAGTCCTCCCATTGGAGACTCAGATCCCCTCACTACGTGTCGCCCTCACACATTAATTGACGACAGACGAAAACCACCATCGTCGGCTACAGGAATTGGAGGCACTAGATGAAAAGCGCCTTTTGGCTCAGCAACGAATTGAGCTATACCAAGCACGCATCTCTGGAGCCTTCAACAAGAAGGTCAAAATCAGAACATTCCAGGTGGGCGATCTCGTTCTGGCAGTCCGGAGGCCGATGGTCATGACTCACAAGACCGCTGGCAAATTCCAGCCAAAGTGGGAAGGCCCTTTATCATTGAGACAGTATTCTCCAACGGTGCTTACCGCCTCGCAAAACAAAACGGAGACTTGCTCATGTTGCCCGTCAACGGCAAGTTCCTGAAGAAATATTATGTCTAAACGACATTCTCTCCAGATCATCGAGTCATGTACCCGCTGGTACCGTTGAACTCACATCCACAACATTTCAGATTATCGAGTCATGTACCGGCTGGTGCCGCTGAACTCATCTCCACATTCCCTTCAGATTATCGAGTCATGTACCCGCTGGTGCCACTGAACTCACACTTTCTCAATATTCTAAATTATCGAGTTATGTACCCGCTGGTGCCTCTGAACTCACATTCCGGTCACTCTTTCAGATAGTAAGTCACGTATGATTATACCTCTGAACTTCCTTCCTGGAAGAGATCCTCCCTCATGATCCACTACCCGCACTCCCAATGCACAAAAAGGGTAATCGATCCACAAATTTCCGAAATGGCCATGTCCTCATTACCTCTGAGTCGTTTTCACTTCCACCAAAAAAACTGCCCCCTCGCATAGAACTTCCACATTCTCCTACCTCTGGGTCGTTCTAGGTAACCCCTCTTCATTGAGCCCACTCCTGCCATGTCCTCATTACCTCTGAGTGGGAAGGCTCCGTCGAAGAAACCTTCATGCTTGCCATGTCCACATTATCTCTGAGCAAGTATGTCGGTTCCCTTTCAACCTATTATCTGTACCCACAACCGGAGTACGACAAGGATAATAGGTCCACAAATGTCCTCTGTTGACCACAAACGTCCTCTGTTGACCATAAATGTCCGCTATTGACCATGAATATCTTCCGTGAAGTCTTTCCTGCCATGTCCTCATTACCTCTGAGCAGGAAGATTCTACGGTAAAACCCTCATGCTTGCCATGTCCTCATAACCTCTGAGCAAATATGTTGGTTTCCTTTCATCCCATTATCCGTATCCTGAACCAGGGTACGCCAAGGATAATAGGTCCACAAATATCCCTTGATAAGCTTCTTAGCATAAATCTACCATCTCACCATGACCCGGGAGCCCAGCTGCTCTACGGCATTCTTTTTTCCAATACCGAGAGCACCCATGACCACTTTGCCATGGCTGTTCCGGACATCCTAACCAAACTTGTTATCTGTACCTAAAACCAAGGTACGCCTAGGGTAACAGGTCCACAAATAATCCCCTAGCAAGTCCAGTTCCACGAATACCGCAAGTACAAGAAACAGAAGATGAGTTGAAACATGCTCATTCATTCAAAATTCAAAGTGCTACATCATTTAGGATCACATCCTTTACAAAATCAAAACAAAAAGACGAAAAAGAAAACAACAGCAAAAGAAAAATAGAAAGCTGATCACTGCTTCGGGGCACATAACGCCCTAAGACGGTCCGTCGACAAGGCAACCGACCGCTCAAACCTCTGGGTAGCTCGAAGCTCTGCCTCTTGGGTCAGCACCGCCTCGTCCTCCAGTTGAGCATGGGCTTGCCAGTTATCCTCGAATCTCTTAAAGGCCCGCTCCAGGTTGACAGAAGAACGGGAAACCCTCTCGGCCTCCCGAGTAATCGACTCCTGTTCCGTACGAGCAGCCTCCAGCTCTGACTCTAAGAAGGTCAACTCCCTCTGAAGTACGAGAATCCGCTCCTTCGTATCAGCGATTCCACGAGAAGCAGACTCTTCCCGAGCCCGACAAGCCTGACTTCGACGACCCAGCCTGTCATACGAAGCGGAGAACTTATCAAGGTCCCCTTGCACAACTGGCCCAGCAGTATCTCGAGCGAGCTTGATCCTATCCCGAGCAGCACTAAGGAAGCCCCGCTCCCATTCAATCGCAACAGGCAAGCCCGCCTGCCGTATCGCCAGCAATTGGGTCACAAGCTGATCAGCCTCTGCCAACATAGGCTCCAGAAGTTCAGCCAATCCCACCCCGCCAGGAAGAGACTTCAAAGTTGCAACCTGACCCCGAGTGCACCGCAGAGACAGAGTAAAAGGGGTCCCCCGTTCTACAGCAGCATCTACTCCCCTCTTTAAATGGCGATAGAAGCTGTCGACCACATCCTACGTCACCTCGTCCAGAGCCTCCGAGGAAGCCGGTGTCAACGGGAGTGTAGCCGGCAACGCTGAAGAAGACGCAACAGAATCTGCCGCTCCTGCCATAAGAGAAACAAACTCTGCACGGAAGGACGCATGAACAGCGGCCAACTCCTCTTCAGCGGCCCACAGAACTTGAATGCTCGGCAGGGTCGAGAGGTCAATCTTCGGAGCCGTATGATTAGCAGAGGATGAGGTGGAGGCCATCGCCAGCTCCATTCCCATCTGCCCGGGGCTGGCGGGAGGCCCCTCGACATGAGACGGTGAAGGCGAGAAAATGCTCCTTTCTCTCGGATCACGGCAGGCCGAGCCTTCCCCAAGAACATCCGCGGTGGGAAGTAAAGGGTTAGGACCTGTAGGGCCAAGGCAACCATGAATCGATTTGACCCGGAGGATATGTTGATAGAGCAAATAAGCCCCCTCACTAGTCAATATTTGGCTTATCTTACTAGTAGAGGAGTGTGGAGGCTGAGGTTCGCCTACAGCCACCGCAGCCTCTTCACCAACAGTCTCCGAGTCAGGTATAATAGACTCCTCCGCCCCTGCACCCTCGGAAGGGGATGCAACGAGATCGGCGTCGCCTTGCTGAAGTTCAGCGATCTCGGAGACGGGCCCGAGGAAACCTTCGTCACCCCGGGCCGAGGCCTCAGCAACCTGGGAGCTTCCAGCCGCCGCTGAGAGAGCCCCCGCAGAAAGGACCGCGGCACACATGTCACTAATCAAAGCAGCAAGGGCCGGATCAACTCCAGGGGCAGTAGACGGTTCAGGAGAGGCCGGTTCATCAGACACCTACAAAGAAAAGTGATTAAGTTATATCTCCAAGAGAAAAAAAAAACACAACAAAGAGATGGCTCCGACTTGGTCTTACCTCCGGAACATCGTCTACATCCTCACCCCTCCGTAATAAGTAGCCTACGGGGTCCGACCGCCGCTCTCTTCACAGAAAAGGCTACTCCTCCGCCAGTAGACTCACGCCTGCCTCGCTTACGCGAGGGACCAGGCACGACAGGCGGTAGTTCTACCCACACCACCTCCGGTACAGATGGCAACTGGTCTACCGCTCCATCTAATACAACCGACGGTTGATCCGTCATCATCTCATCTGCCATGATGGGCGGCTGACCCACCGTTGCCTCGTCACCAGAAAAGAGAGAGTCCTCGTCGTCCCGCTCGTTGTCTTCCTCAATTGTGTCGAAGGACTCGGAATCGGGCGTAGGAACTCTATTCGCCCCCTTCTTCTTTGCCCTCGACACCATAGCCTTCTCCGCCAGACGAGTGCCCACGATGAAGCTAGTCCTCGGGTCAAAATCGAGAGGAGGATGATTTGCCGTAACATGATATAAGGCCGCCATATGCAAGATTTTCCCTATCACGTTTGCTGCAGGAACCGAGAAGCTAGTTTGGGTATGACAAGTGTCATAGTAGCTCCATGCCCTAATACCATCGAGAATGCTACCTTCAAATCCCCGGTGGGAACTGGGACGCCCGAGGAATAGCTGACTGTACCCAAATTGACGGGCAAACCTACTGGGCAAGTAGGGCTCCAAGTACACAGTGTTGCGATTAAGGTAAACTAAATACGCCGGGCGAATGTTACGCAGCCAGAAACGCACCTTTTCAGGTAAGAAATGAGGGGGTCCAACACCATCAACATGAACACTTCAGGTGACTAACATTGAAGATGCCCTTCGGTATACCAGACTCATAGCTTATGGATACTTGTCGACATAACTTCCTTCCTACAGTGAAGTTCTGTCTGGGTATACATAAGTACGATACATGGCCCGCTTTCGTCGGGGCTGCCGAAGCTGCTGAGAATGATAACCCTAATCTGGAATTACTGGGGTTGCAGACACCCAAATCTGAAGACAAAAGCAAGCACCCCCAAACTATCCATGTCCGTAGGGGTAAAGGGAAAGAAGTCTTGAAGGTCGACACTTCCAAGGGAGCTTCCAATTCTCAGGGCGCTCCTGACGAACCCAAGGAGACTTTCTTCTTTGACGAAGATGATGTTATTACCATTTTTTACACATTGATAAGGGGTAATAAACTGATACTGTCTCCACCACGACATCATGCGGAGGCGAACCAACTTAACGATCCTAAGTACTGTATTTATCATCAATACATTCACCATCCTACCAAATATTGCATCGTCCTGAAGAAGAAGATACAAGAGATTAGCGACAACCAAGTTATCAACATTGAAGCTGAAGACAAGGTCGTATCGTCTAACATGATCTCTCTTCAATTTGTTGACTTTCCTCCCACAGAAATCTCAGACAGCGTAGTCCCAATCCCCAAGGCAGTAATAGAAGTCATCAACCTGCCGCCAGCTCGCGACTCAACATCAACGTTGGTGCCACTCACGACAGAATATGGTGAGAACATGTGGGTCCACCCAGACCTTGTGCAAGAAATAATGCAGGGGGTGGTGTCTTCCAAAGCAAAGAGGGGCAAGAAATACAAATCATGCCATATGGTGTCTTCTTCCATTTACGAAGTTCTATCTGGCGAGACTCTGCCAAAAGAGGAGAACTAGCTGCTGCAGCCTTCTTGCACTTCGCAGAATTCTTGGGAGTCGAAGCAGCCTTGGGAGACATGATTGTTCGAATGAGAGTAAAAGAAAAAACTCTTTGAAAATTCTGAAGAAAAATAAGAGAGAATGAACTTTCTCTCTCCTTAAGGCCTATTTATAGGCACGAACGGGGAGTTATGCGCCCATATGGCCTGTGCGCCAATATGATCTATGCGACCATATGATCTATGTGCCTACGCAGAGACAGTATTTTACAGATTTTGTGCCTGCTATTTGCTGATGCAGACTATGCATAAACATCGCATAAAGAGCGAACCTTTTCAAATTCCGTTCCAAACGAGTCTATTACTTCAGATTTCCAAGAAAGATCTCAACAGTCACATTTTGACAGCCTGGCAAATATCTATGCGCCCAAAGGGGTCATACCCATCATGCACCTATGAAGCTAGTGGAGACAGTTTTTTCCATGCTTCTTTCAAAGTATTCCGACACTCGTTCGAGTCTCAAAAACTTTGAAGGGGGTCTTGTAGAATCATGAAAAATACAAAACTATATATCCTACATGAAGAAGACAAAAGAAGCTATACGCCCACATAACCAAAGGGGGGCTATACGCCCATAGAACC
Organism: Iris pallida; assembly: GCA_029216955.1. Taxonomy (NCBI): domain Eukaryota; kingdom Viridiplantae; phylum Streptophyta; class Magnoliopsida; order Asparagales; family Iridaceae; genus Iris; species Iris pallida. The sequence continues at coordinate 8,971,262 of JANAVB010026000.1, read as the reverse complement.
AAAGAGAGGCTATGCGCCCACATGATCGAAGAGGGGCTATGTGCAACATTATTTTTATGCAGATCAAACATGCACCCAAGTATGGGTACATAAACTTACTCCCATACTATGCGCTCAAGGCAGCAGAGCCCTACGACTCAGTCAACATCTACGATCAGTCGTGTACCGAAGCTTGCGGCCATGTCAGTCTCCACAAGCAATCTTGTACCGAAGCATATGGCCACGTCAACCCCATGATCTACCCACGATCATCCAGCGTCCATGCGCCTACACCCTATACGCCCAAAGGGGTGTTATGCGCCCACAGTAAAATCAGTATATTTTCTACACGTGGGCGCATAACAGTCATTTCAGTGCAAAACGACTATAAATAGGGGTCTCATACCTCTTCAAAAACAGACAGAACGAAGAGCATTTCAAGAGCCAAATTGCTGCCCTTCTTGCCAGTGAGCCGAAAGTTAGCAATTTTCTTAGGTTTTCTTCCACTTTTGTAAATCGGAGTGTCAACGGAGTAAAGGAGCAACTGTCGCTCGATCTCCTTCGTCCCATTCTCCAGAATTCTCTTTGTACTCGGGGATCCTCAGTGCAGGATCTCTCCGGTGTACTCGATTTGTGGTGTCTTGCGCCAATAAGAAAAGACAGCATTTTTTCTTCTTTTTTGTGTGTGTCCACAATCCTAACATAACCAATGTATCCACCCTTGTGCTGATGCAAGGCGGATAGCCAAATCTCTAAGCAACACTATGATACAATTCGAAGAAAGTCACCTGATCGTAACTTATTCTTATAATCGATACGCCCACCACATGCAGATATAAGGCGAATATTTACTGCCCTTGTATCAGAAATCGTGAAATGTGTGCCCTTATATATATGAAGGTCACTAGCATTCTAAGCTATAATGGACTATATCCCAAAGTAAGATGGCGATCACTCCCCGTATGGGTTGCTAGCCCAGTATCCGAAGGACCCCGAACTTACTGATATTATGGCTTATCAAATTAATAGCAGGTCGCAAGCCTTCTTAATGAAGTGCACCATAAATACCAATCTCAATCCCCTCTTAGGCCGAACGGTCCCGGTGTCCCGGCGATCTCGTTCGAAGGATACCAACATCCGTGCACAGGTTGTCCAAGTCTATTTACTATGCAATACTAATAAACAATTAAGAAGCTATCAAAATTGCAAGCATAGATTAGTCCAAACTCAGAATCACACAAACTCAAGTTATCATCCTTCTATCTCACGTTCCATTGGCACTATGTCGTAACACATCAGTACTCATGCACAACACCCTTAACGATGACCCGTAGGTCCCGAACACACCTGTATAACAAGCCACATTCCACACAACAAAACTATTCACAAGTCATTCTCATAACCACAATTCCGTGACAATTATTCCACAACTGTTGTAAACCCCTAAATTTCCAATTTTTATTTACTATTATTAAATATAATTTAGGTATTTTTATTTATAAATATTACTTTCATTTTCATAATTGGTATAATTCAAATTATAGTTTTATAAAGTTATATAAATTTTTTATGGTTTTATTTAATTCGATATTATGTATAACATAGTATTTTACTTAACAAAATGCCTGGAAGTCGGATTTTGAAAATAAAATAAAGAAGAAGTACAAGAAGTACAAATTTGATTCTAGGGAAGTATTGCTATAGAAGTCTGATCTGTAAATAATTACTTTGTTCCTTGGACCATATGATGATGATGAAGATCGCTGCTTGAAGTTGAACAACCGGAAGAACTAAGTCACCAGAAAGGTATCGACGTACTTGGGCACTGATGGCGAGGCCGAATGCTTTCCTGCTTTGCTTCACTCTGTTCTGAAAGAAAGGTTGAAGAAGAATGCTCCTGAAATCTCTAAGTTCTGATCTCTGTATTCTCTCCTGTCTCTGTGTGTGTTATGAAAAAAATAAGTCTATTTATAGACTTGGGCTCTTGTGCGTAAAAACTTAGCAAAAGTTCCATCTTTACGCTAACAACTGCCACCCACGATCGAAGCCAACCTCTGCATATGTTGACATATGTCCCATCATTTCAGTAAGAATAGGCTACATGTACACACGTTCTTCGAGAAGAATGGCATGAAAGCCACGTAGGCAGACCACGTTCCAAGCTGGTGGAGGAGAATAGGGCGTAAAAATAGCCTCAATATACTCTGAGCGTAAAGCAGTAGATTAGGCGTAAAATAGCCTTGACATAGACTTCCCGCGTAAAGTGGTTGTTAAATAACCTTGAGCGTAAAGTAGCTCAAATAGACTTTACGCACACGTCAGCTGTTGAGCGTAAAAGCTCGTATAGTCTTCGTGCGTAAAAGAAGCCATAGTGTGAGCGTAAAATAGCTCAATCCACATACTAAACGACAATATTGGTCTCTGTGTAAAAACAAATCCCTTTGAATTCTGTGATATATGCCATCATTAATATCTCCACGTCAGAGTTTGCATTAAATACGAGACTTGACAGCTTTGTCCAGCATAAAAGTGGCTGATCTGTCCTTGGCGTAAAACCATGGGTATAGACCCGAGCGTAAAATGATCTGTCTGGTTTAGGCGTAAAGTGATTTGCCTTGTCTCGAGCGTAAAGAGATTAAACGCTCTGCTTGGCGTAAAACAGTTCACTTATGAATGAGATGACTCTTTCTTTGAAGCATTTTTTACGCTCCTACAAGACCCCTTCAAAGTTTTCAAATATCACCAAAATTTGAAACACTTTGAACAGAAGCGTAAAAGTTGAGATTTGATCAGTCAGCGTAAAATTCGGGATACGCAACAGTCATCCGCGTAAAAGCGAGGATATCCAACAGTCGGCATAACTTTCAAGAAAAACAATGTCGGTCAACACTTAACTGTCACAATGAATTTCTTTCTCAAAACTTTTGAATGTTTCCTCATCTTCCTGAGTGAGCAGTTCCCAACGAGGAATATGAAGAGTCGATTTAATTGTATAAATAAGAAGAAATTCTTCACTCTTGTCATTCATCCTCATAGTGACATGGCGCCAAAGAACGAGATTACTAACAAAGAGGCTTCGAGCTCCAGGCTTGATTTTGAGCGAGCATGCAACCTTTTAGAGTGCTTTGGACTGACTCCTGCAGTCTTTAGTCGCATCGATGGTGGTCCCCCAACTGCGTACGAAGGGCCAGGAGATGCAGAAGCATTTCTTAATCTGATGCGTCGCTCCGGGATTCGCAATATGCACGAACTATATGTCTCCCTTCATCAGCCCAACGAAGGAGAGAAATAATGTTTTTTATGTATTGCGAATCTTTAATCTGTAGGGGTCCACTTCCCCCTTTTTATAAATAAAGTCTGATGTTAATCTCATCTGTTGGTATATAGAACTGTTCAGCATTTATTTTGACTGCTTCTATGGTTGTTAATTTCCAAGAAACAAACCAACACGTGGCATCTGTCTTGTGGTTACGAGAGCCTTTAAATAGGATCTTCTCCCGGAATAGACTCATACCAATCAGTTTCTTCAGTCTTTATAAATAGTCGAGAATGTTTCACATATTCTCATTCTCATTCCTCTGAAGATAACTCTCTGCAATATCGTTCTCCAATAAGCAACAATGGCAAAGCTTTCCAAACGGTGTTTCTTTGTACGCCCAGTCATTAGACGCAGATTCAACCATCATTAGAGCCAAACCATTTGACTTAAGTGGTAAGTTCGACCGTAAGCAAATATCTGTCTTCGAATTTTCTGTTGGCAACAGGTATTCATGAGCGTAAAGCCCTGCTGAAGCACTGGCAAAAAAGCCTTGCTGAATTACTGGCGAAAAAGCCTTGCTGAAGCACTAGCGTAAAAGCCTTGCCGAAGCACTGGCGTAAAAGCCTTGCTGAAGCACTGGCGTAAAAGCCTTGCTGAAGTATTGGCGTAAAAGCCTTGTCGAAGCACTGGCGTAAAAGCCTTGCTGAAGTATTGGCGTAAAAGCCTTGCTGAATCACTGGCGTAAAAAGCCTTGCTGAATAGTGATACACCTGAAGTACTGGCGTAAAAATCATGTCATCTGTTTTTAGTAAGCATTTAATACGCATCTGATGATACTTCTGTTTAAAACATTTCTTCTTTGTTGTTTTCTGCAGAAGTTTGGCTGAACAGCTTTTCCAGAATCGGCATTGGTGACTTTGACGTTGTGAAGAGCGTTCTTCTGACATCAACATCAGGGAGCTCATGCGCTTTTGACGCGCAAATCAGACAACTCAGAACTCTTCGTGGGATAGAAGGTCTTCCTCTGTTGGTAGGAAGAGCCTTTATACACGGAGAGTTGGATGGTGGAGTCAACTCTACCCCGAGAAATCGGGTAGTAGAGTTCCTTTCACGGCAGGACTAGGAATCGTATCCCAATGCTGGATGCATTCCTATTTCCTCTGGAAGGCCGTCCCTAATCCACCAGTTGTATTGGCAGCAACACGCCTTCGGGCTTCCATACTCTGGGATTCTCCTCTCATCTGAGAGAGAAGACCAGAGTTTGATTCCTTCTGTTCTGGTCGCCACAAAGGCTTGGACAGCAAGGAATTGACACCAACAACGAATCCGACGAAGAAGATCCAAAAAAGAAGAAGCAGATCTCTATTAGGCTATCGTTGTGTGTATAGAATGAAAATCCAAGATGTAATAGATTTCCATTATGATTTGTAAGAAAGTCTAAGAAATGTAATAGACTTTTTATGATATGAGAATGGAAATGATGATTCTTCTATGATCAATGATTTGTATCTATTTGGATGTAATATGGACATGATAGATAAATGAAATCTTATTTTCTGTTTTAGAGTATATGATACTATCAGAGGTAATATGGACATAATAGTATATATGAACTCAAAAGAAAATTAGATTAATATCTATGTAGAGGTCAAAATAGAAGTGATTGATAGGAAAAGTAGGTGGATTTAGTATTTATCCAGAGGTTATGAAAACATGATAAATAACGAATCCCACTTTTTAATCAAAAAAATAGAAGATTTAAAATCCCTCTCCCAGGAGACAAGAAATCAGCTTAACCAAACCTTGGTAGCTGGGGAATAAGAAGACAGATGTTGTGAGCATATGCGTCAAAACGATGGACGAACCAACGTATTTTTCGGGAAAAGAAAACATTGATTCGATTCCATGATGAAATAAATGAACCCGATGTAGTGAACGGACAGGTCTTTTCGGGAATGAAAGGTTGTTCTCAATCTTCAAAGACCGGTTCATCAACAATCCTCTTTTATAAATAGGTAAGAACTGCTTGTAACATTTCATTCTTATTTCTCCTCCTCTATTGGAAATGTCTTCCGAGGATGTACGACAAAAGAATGAAGTCTCCCAGAAAATTGAGGGCATCATTGAGACGTTCCCCGTTGAAACCCCTGTATCAGGCTCATCAGGCTCAACCGAAATAGGTGGAAGCTCTTCTACGCCCAAGCCACCCGAAGACATCCTTGCTTTCTTAGTAGAGCCAGGGAAAACTCCTGAAGAAAAAGCGTCGAGGATGACTGTCTGCAAATTTTTCATGAGTTCAGGAAACGACGCCTTCTATGCATTGGCTGACTATGTATTCAATAAGGAAGGGAGTGGCCCTCATCCTTAATCTTTTGTCTCAAACAAAAATAATAAAAGGAGCTTTATTTTTATTCTGTCTCCTTTTTTTATACATAGTATTTCTTAAGAAACTTGCCATTGATTGGCATCATGAGTAGATCTCCATTGAGCTTTGATAACCGATAGGCGCCATTGGAAAATACGGACTCAATTACATAAGGGCCTTTTCATTTTGCTTGAAATTTTCCTTTACTTTTATGAGTCATCACCATCGGTCTCCGAATGGCTAATACAAGTTCGCCAACTTTGAATACCCTCTCTTTAACTTTACATTTGAAAGTTCGAGATATGCGGGCTTGATATAGTTCAATGTGCTGTTGTGCTTGAAGACGCTTCTCATCCAATCCTTCAAGTTCTTGGAGTCGTAAGCGATCATTATTCTCTGTAGTTAACTTATTAGCAATGGCTATTCGTAGAGAGGGGATCTGGATTTCCAATGGGAAGACAGCTTCACATCCATAAACCAATGAGAATGGTGTAAAACCAGTAGGAGTCCGGACTGTTGTTCGATAAGCCCATAAACACTCTCCTAGTTTCTCATTCCAATCACGTTTATTAGAAGAGACAAACTTTTTGAGAAGTTTAATGATCATCTTATTGAAAGCTTCGGCTAAACCATTAGCAGCTGGATTATAAGCCGTAGAAGCCAAATTCTGAATTCGATTCTTATCACAGAACCGATAAAATGACTGACTGGCAAATTGTGGACCATTGTAATGAATTATCCGTCGAGGAATCCCGAAGCGATAAATGACATGGTGCTTGATGAAGCTGATCACATTAGATGTTTTCACTTGAGCAAGGGGAACTGCTTCTGCCCACTTAGAAAAGTAATCGATTATAGCTAATATAAACCGATGTCCCTTGACAGAAGGCAAATTAATAGGACCAATGACATCCATACTTCAAGCTTCGAAGGGCCAAGAGGCTGCTGTAGGGTGTAGAAATTCAGATGGTTGATGAATAAAATCAGCATGAATCTGACATGCTTTACATCTTCTAGCATAGTCTACAGCATCTGCTATCATAGAAGGCCAATAATACCCCGTTCTTCGAATGCAGTCTTGTAATTTAGGACCCGGTTGATGAGCACCACAAATACCATTATGAGCTTCTCGCAGTGTTTGTTTAGCTTCACTTTCTGAGAGACAACGCAGCAAGAGTCCGTCATAGGAACGACGGTATAGCATATGTAAAGACGAATCATAATAAAATCGAAATGATCGTCTTTTGATTGATGCAGCTTCTTTTGGATCTTCAGGCAAAATCCCATGGACTGCATAATCGATGAATGGAGCTCTCCAATCCTTCTGCTGGGAACTAGACTCTGTAGTATAACTTTGTTCAATATACAAGTTATTCTTGACACAAAACAAGTCTCGATCCAACAAAGTAATTATATTTTGCCTTCGGATTGGAACAGCCAAGTGTGCGGCTAAGCTAGCAAGAGCATCAGCTTCCATATTCTGAGAGCGTGGTACAAACTCAATGAAGAATCCTTTGAATGAAAGGACCAGTTCAACTACCACTTGATGATAAGGAATGAGATCAGGATTTCTGACTTCATAAGTCCCTCTAACTTGGTTAACAATCAATTGAGAATCTCCATAAGCTTCTAGGAACTCAATATCCAGTTGTTTTGCTACTTGGAGACCAATCAATAGAGCATTATATTCTGCTACATTATTGGAACACGGTTCATTGAGAGAGTAGGCACGGTATATGACCATTTTGTCAGAAGAAACTAAGACAATTCCTACCCCAGAGACAATATTGCCTTTAGGTCCCACTCGTGATGCTCCATCAAAATATAATCACCATATGTCATTCTTCAAAGTCATATTACAATCCACGACTTCATCTGGAATATCCTCATATAACGTCAAAGTTTCAGGTATAGGGTGGACAGCTAAGAAATCAGCTAATGCTTGACCCTTTACTGATTTTTGAGGTACATAAACCATGTCATAAGGAGTGAGTAACATCGTCCAGGTAGCTAACCTGGAATTAAAAATGCTCGGTTTTCTCATCAATACCCGAATGGGATTTATTCTGGAGATGACATGAATAGTCTGTCCTGTGACATAATGTCTTGTCTTTTGGACGGCAAAAACCAAAGCTAGACATTCCTTTTCCACATGAGTATACCTGTGTTCAGTTCCGACCATCATTCTGCTCAGATAATATATTGCTTGTTCATGACCCATATCACGTTTCTGTACAAGAAGAGCGCCAAGTGAATGATCAAAGGCTCAAACATATAGCGAAAATGTCCTTCCTACCACCGGAGGTACCAGAACATGTGGGTTTGTAAGGTATTGCTTAATGTCATTGAAGATATATATGAAAGAAATAAATGAACCAATCATGGCTCAAGGGACATTTTCAAATAGCTCGGATTCACCATCAGTTTGAACCATATTGACTGAAAATACTTGTCCAGATTCATCATATGAGGAACGAGACATATCAGTTTCAATGAATTGGACTTCTTCTGAATCCGATGATTGCGAAAAGCTAGAAGAAAATTCTTTCTGTATATCGTCATTAAACATGTGGGACGGATCATATCCCAACCCATGACGAGTCTTTTGGTAAAATGGATCACCACATAATGGTAATCGTCTACCCTTGCCTTGATTGAGACCTTGCATAGTCTTCAAATCATATCCCATATTTTGGATAATCTTGATAGATTGTTGACTATACTTGTCAATTCGGATTCTTCCCTTGTCTTTATCCTTCAGCTCATCTGCCTGAGCAACAGGGATATTTCTAGCCAGGCCAAACACAATTTGGCGCTTGTTTTTTTTATCAGACGGAACCACGAAATAAGATTCTTCGTGACGTCTAAAAGTTACGCAAGCTTGTGATGAAGCGGCCACAGGTAGAAGATAAGGAGAAGATGTTAGGAACCTTTGAGCATAAGGTCCAACGTCTATATGAGGCGAAAAAGAATTTTCCTTATGATCGATGTATAAAGTTTCTTCTGGCTCAATGTCGTCTTTATATTGATGACTTTGATTATCAGAAGATAAAGTCATTCTTTCGATAAACTTGACAGCCATATACTCGAAAAGGAAATCTTCATTGATATCAAAAAGTATAGAATGATCAATATTTACATCATTTACAATTTGACTGCTATGCTTCGGATTAATCATCAGTGGACCATTATCTGTCTTCTGCGTAGTTTTGCCAAGATTGACAATCAATGGTGGTTCTGGATCATTCGTACAAGAAGTACGCCCTTTGACCTTGATCATAAAAGGTTGAACTTGTCTTTTAACAGGAATATTTGTTGATTCCTCAGATGAAGTTTGAGTTCTTCCTTTAACCTTGATTATCAAAGGTTGATCATCAACAGATTGGGATTGGATTCGTCCCTTGACTATGATCTTCAAAGGTTGCTCCTCTGGCGGATCTTCATTAATAGACTGATCCTCAGTAGGTGATTGATCTTCAGCCATGTCTGATATCTCTTTCATATTCTCTTGTTTATAAAGCCTTGAATCAGAAAAATAGGCTTCGACACCCTTGAAAGGATTGATATCAGCAAACTCAGTCTTCACAACTCCTTGGGAATCCACATACTTGAAGCATTAGTGGAGAGTTAAAGGTACAATATTGTGCTCATGAATCCACGGTCTCCCCAAAAGGATATTATAGGAGACGTCTGAGTTGATAACATAGAAAGTTACCATGGTTCGAAGATCACCAATCTGAATCTGCAAACGAATCTTCCCCAATGGTTTGCTCTTGCCAGAGTTAAAACCGACTATTGTAGTACTAGTGTAAGTTAGCTCACTAGTAGGAATCCTCAGGGGTCTTAGCATACTCTTAAGAATTATGCTAATTGAAGACCCAGGATCAATGTAAATCCTGTCAATTTTAGTGGATCCGATATACCCAGTATAGCACAAAGGTCTGTCATGCTTGTTATGCTTCAACATCATATCTTCTTGTGTAAAGGTGATGTTGGGTATTGCTTCCATCACACTATGACATTGTGGACATGACACTGGAGTATTATCGGGACTCTTGAGTTGAGCCAAGCATGAATCTGCTTGAAGTAAAGCTTCACTCAAAGTCTCTCTGCTTTCTCTGGAAAGGCGAAGCAATTCAAATATAGATAGTCTAGCCGGAGTATTGGTCAACTAAGCCAGAATATCAAACTTGTAAGGCTTCATCGCCATCCCCTGACTGGAAGCAGACTTCAATGGGACGTCGAAACGTACTGCTTTCTGTTTCCCCTTTTCAATCACAGAAGGTTTAGCAGGAATAGGAGAGGGTTGAGCTGGTAGTGTTTCTACTACATCTTCTGCTTCCTTGAAGGATCCCTCATAGTCTTTGTGGTACTCCTTTCCAGATCTTGTACCAGCAAAAGTTTCTTTCTCAGACTCAGGAGAAGGAAGTACCATATTACAGGATTTAGTCTTTCTTCCCTTAGCCTTTTTCTTGTGAGGTTTATTGTGAGAAATTTCAGAACCCAGTCCAACAGTGGATTTTTGATTTTGAATTTGTAAAGGAAGTCGTATTCCTTTATCATAATTCAAACCTTCTGTCTTCTGAAAGTCATAACCCATTTTCTTTATGAGAAGGACAGATTGCTGACTGTATAGATGAATGGACAGTAGACTTTTAGCAAATGGTTTCACAGAAGGAGAAGAAATCTCTGTATCTACAGGAGAATGAAGAATAGATGTCTCTGTAGCCACAGGAGGAAAAAGATTCAGGATACGAGGAAAAATCTCTGTCGGAGCTTTTTTATAAGCAGCAAAGACTTGTTGCGCCCGGTATAAAGGAACATTATTCATGGCTAGCCACTGCTGGTGAGTAAGCTTGAGCTTGGTAGGAGGAGCTAGACTTGGAGGACAGATGTTCAGTCCTTTCAGTCTATCTTCTAAAGGAAGGCCATCCCATAGGTGATCCAAGTCATCAGAATCTGGAATAACACAAGAAATCATGTTGCAGGTTCTGACTTTCTTGCCCTTCTTGGATTTTGAAGTTTTACCTTCATTTTCTAATTCAGGCACTAAGTCAGGATGTACCCACATAATTTTACCATTCTTTAATGTGAGTGGCAGCAATCCTGCATTTTCTTCTCTGGCAGGCGGGATATTCACGATCTTCATCGTCGCCTTCGGAATTAGGATAATTTTATCTGGGACTTGCTGTGGAGGAAAATCTCTGAACTGAAGAGAAACCATATTAGTCGTAACCGTATGGTCATCATTGGTTAAAGCAATAGCACCACCATTTATCAGCTCTTGAATTTTCTTTTTCAAGACATAGCAAGCACTGGTAGGATGATTAATGTATCTATGATAGATACAATATTTGGGATTGTCAGTCAGATTTACCTTATTAGGCCTCTTTGGCTCCGGAATCTGAAGTTTACCACTCTTCACCAGACATTGAAATATCCCTGGGATATCACTTTCATCAAAAGAGTATTCTTCCTTTGACCTGGAGGATTCTTGATTGTTTGACGTCGTTTTGTTCTTGGAAAGATCGACCATAAGAGTATCTTTTCCCTTCACATTACGATTGCCAAGATTATTACTAGGATTACTTTTCTTCTCTTTATCTTTTGAAGCAAAAATCATCCCATGTTCTCGAGCCAACCTACCATTGGTCTCGGCAGAAACTGCTGTTATGATGAATGAAGCCCAATCTGAGAATTGGGAACCCGTGAAAACAGCGATGGATGGTCGCAGATTCATCTTGTATGTATCAATCAACGTTGAATCTGGCATACCAGGAGGCATCTTTAAAGTAGCCTGTCGAAAATGTTCGATAAACGTCCGAGTATCTTCTTTCTTCTTTTGTTTGATTTCTATCAAGGAAGACATGTTCATGTCCATACCTCCTTTATAGAAATGGGAGAGAAATATTGCCTTGAATTCGTCAAAAGACAAAATAGAATTATCGGGTGAACTACGATACCAGTCGTAAGCTGAACCCGTCAGGCACCCGATGAACACTCGAGTGAGAAGAGCATCATTTTTCTGTAAGTGTACAGTCATAATATCAAAGTAATTGATATATTGACTGGAAGATGCTTTTCCATCGAACAAAACCATAGATTGTGGCTTGAATTTCGGTGGAAAGGGTACATCATTCCAATGAGGAGGATAAGGTTGCTTGATTCCTAACTTCTGGAGCTGATCTTTGTGCCTCAAAACTTCAAACTGTGCTTTGAGCTCACGCACTGCTTGGATGGCTTCACTGGTTTGGGGAAGCACATTTGATTGAATGGTTGTTGGATGTACCGTAACCCCCACTGAAGGTGGTACATCTTCAGGAATGATGGGATATGGAGATGCAGAATTTTGATTAGCAGCAGGCTCTTGAATATTCAAAGGTATTTCAGCCCCTTGACTATCTTGAGTTTGTGCTGCTACTGGTACTGGTGTTATTACCGTCGGCTGAGCAGTTTGCTGATTCAAAATTATCTGATGCATGCTTTGCACCATGTTAAGCATATCTTTCAGTGATTGCTCAACGGCAGTGAGACGTTGTTCTGTATTAGTAGATGACGTCTCTGGTTCATCTCCAACAGCATAGGATTCAACCTCTCTTGAAGATACAGAGGGATCAGTATAGAAGTATGAATCGACACTGTCAGTCTCGAACTCAAAAGATTGAGTACCCCCAGCTTCTGAATCAGAAGTCTGCATTTGTCTTTGTCTTCTTGATCGAGGGTTCTGATATACTCCTTCAAAGGAATCAAGAAGTCTGTTGAACTGTTGCTGACTTGGGGTTTGGGACGTATTTTGCCTCGGACGTCATCCTCTGTTAGTATGAGATGCCATGTTTACTGACGCATATGACAACTCATGTTCTTGGTCTTCAGTTTGTTGTTGAGACACATTAAAACTCAATCGATCAAAAACTGACCGTTTTGAAACCGAACAACAACAATTGATCACAACCTGGTGATAATTACAATGATGTTTTTCTTGGGAAAATGTCACCGGAGATTGTCTATTCTTACGCTTTTGCATTAGCAATTCACGTAAGTCAGAAGGAGTAGAGGGAGTAGTCTTCTTTATTACATTTGGGGTGGAAAAATATTTAGTTCCTTGTGTATAAAGAAGATTACTGGCTGCATTCGCAGAACCAAATTGTACATTTCTACGCATTTGGAGTTGTGTGCGTAAATCTTGAAATTTTTTAGCACGAAGGACTCCATTTTTATTACGTGAAATTTGTAGATTTGGTACTTTGCGTAGAGCAATATAAGAAGGCTGTTGGTGTAGAACTGAAGTTTTACCAACATGATTTTTACGCTGCACACGTTTAGGTATATTCACATTAGATGTGCAAACATCGTTGTGAATTTTATCTACACTGTCACAGACAGGAGACTTACCTTTACGCATAAAACGTAAAAATGGATTATCGACCACATCGCAGACAGGAGATTTTATTTTACGCGAGGAGCGTAATTTGTGTGTGTCTACCACGTCACAGACGGGAGACTTATTTTTACACTCAAAAGCATTAGAATCTGCCACATTACAAATAGGAGACTCATCTTTATGTATTGAGCGTAAAAGTTGGTTTTTACCCACTGAGCGTAAAACCTGGTTCTTACGTAATGGGCGTGAAACCTGATTATCTTCACCGTTACAAACGGAAGATAAATCGTCACACTTTGAGTGCAACTTTGAAGTAAGGATTGCCTCGTTACGAACGGGTGCCTCTACGACAGGAATGGGAAGAATTCCCTTGCCACTAGCAGCAACAGAGAGATCAGAAGCTATTTTGGATTTAGGAATCCAAACTTTTCGTGCTTTGCGAGATTTTTGAACATTGGAGTAGCGAGAACCACCCCCAGTTCGGAGCATTTCTTCATAGGCAGTCTGGTCGAAGTGTACAACCAGAGTCTTCTTGGTCGAACTGACTGAAACATCATCATATTGAGCAATTGCCTTCTCGTCAGAGGAGAAGGTCGTCCCCAGCAGAGTCGCCATTTTTGTTTCACTTAACAAAATGCCTGAAAGTCGGATTTTGAAAATAAAACAAAGAAGAAGTACAAATTTGATTCTGGGGAAGTATTGCTATGGAAGTCTGATCTATAAATGATCACTTTGTTCCTTGGACCATATGATGATGATGAAGATCGCTGCTTGAAGTTGAACAACCGGAAGAACTAAGTCACCAGAAAGGTATCGACGCACTTGGGCACTGATGGCGAGGCCGAACGCTTTCCTGCTTTGCTTCACTCTGTTCTGAAAGAAAGGTTTAAAAAGAATGCTCCCGAAATCTCTAAGTTCTGATATCTGTATTCTCTCCTGTCTCTGTGTGTGTTATGAGAAAAATAAGTCTATTTATAGACTTGGGCTCTTGTGCGTAAAAACTCAGCAAAAGTTTCATCTTTACGCTAACAACTGCCACCCACGATCGAAGCCAACCTCTGCATATGTTGACATGTGTCACATCATTTCAGTAAGAATAGGATGCATGTACACACGTTCTTCGAGAAGAATGGCATGAAAGCCACGTAGGCAGACCACGTTCCAAGCTGGTGGAGGAGAATAGGGCATAAAAATAGCCCCAATATACTCTGAGCGTAAAGCAGTAGATTAGGCATAAAATAGCCTTGACATAGACTTCCCGCGTAAAGTGGTTGTTAAATAACCTTGAGCGTAAAGTAGCTCAAATAGACTTTACGCACACGTCAGTTGTTGAGCGTAAAAGCTCGTATAGTCTTCGTGCCTAAAAGAAGCCATAGTGTGAGCGTAAAATAGCTCAATCCGCATACTAAACGACAATATTGGTCTCTGTGTAAAAACAAATCCCTTTGAATTCTGTGATATATGCCATCATTGATATCTCCACGTCAGAGTTTGCATTAAATGCGAGACTTGACAGCTTTGTCCGGCGTAAAAGTGGCTGATCTGTCCTTGGCGTAAAACTATGGGCATAGACCCGAGCATAAAATGATCTGCCTGCTTTAGGCGTAAAGTGATTAGCCTTGTCTCGGGCGTAAAGAGATTAACCGCTCTGTTTGGCGTAAAACAGTTCACTTATGAATGAGATGACTCTTTCTTTGAAGCATTTTTTACGCTCCTACACATAGTTGTTTAGTTAAACCCTATTGTTATTATATATATATATATATATATATATATATATATATATATATATATATATATATATATATATACATATAGACATATACAATATATATATAATTTAGCTTATGTGCTTAGGAGAGGGGGCTCACTTTGGGGAGGTCCCAAGTTAGAGCCCCTCCCGGGGGCCCAAAGAAATGGACTCACACACACACACACACACACACACACACACACACACACACACACACACACACACACATATATATATATATATATATATATATATATATATATATATATATATATGTATATACAAAATATATATATATATATATATATATATATATATATATATGTATATATATATATATATATATATGTATATTTATATATATATGAAAAAAAATGTATATATATATATATATATATATATATATATATATATATATATATATATATATATATATATATATATATATATATATATATATATATATATATATTCCATAACCTATTGCTCAGGTACGTTTATAACCTACCAATCTTGAATCCTTGTCAATTAGTTTGAATAGAATAAGATTCCACAATAAATTGAATCAAAATCGACGAAATTGTTCGAAATAGAACAGTTCTAGAATTCAAACCTTTTATTTGGAAGTCAGTTTCTGGACAGAGTATTGATAATTTTAGAAATCCACTTAAACAGCTTTGTAGACAACCCATACGAGATTAAAACCTCATTTTTCTCTCGATACGACGTTCGTCCCGACAAAATGGACAACGTGGTTGCAAATTGAAAGTATCAAAAGGTGTATATTGACTTCGTCGATGTATAGGATTCGACAGAACTTGATTTGGTTGTGTGTGCGATGAAATCGAGGCTATCGATCGAGATACCCCGTATTAATCCTTTTTTAAACTAGCACATAACTTTGTGAACGTTTGTCAAATTGAGACAAAACTTGTGCCACGGGACTCATATCATTTTTTGGTCCTATGAGCCAAGTTTGGTCCGATTCTGAGATAGTTCACCGAATCATCGTATTACGGGCCCCATGATCCGATTCAATGGGCAAAATTGTGCACGGCTCACCGAAATCCAAATTGGAACATACAATTGAGTATGTATTATCAAACCAGACCTATAGACATATAACTTGAGGACTTTAGAGGTCGTAGGATTTGGTATCCTTTTCGGTGCAAAGTGGGTCCAACGACAAATAATAATTTGACCCAAAATTATGATTTTGCCCGTTGTCCAGAATTGGACTTATGGGTAGGCGAACTTAGATATTTTTCTCATTTCAAAAATATTAATGATGTTAATTTCAACATCCAAAAATGTTTACGGAAGTCCATCTTTTTGTTGCTTATATTGCCTTGACGAGTTCGCCTGTAGAAATTAACGCACAGCCTCTAGGCAAGGTACCTTGCGGTTGCTATTTATTTACTTTAGTTCACCATATTGTATGTACTTATTTATTATTTATTTTCTATAAAATAAATTGTTCTTCCAGATCATATTAGATGCAAATTACTGTTTTGTTCTATTTTTGTTACTTATTTATTTCTATGCACATTTGACTTAGAATTAAGAGACTCTCCTTGTTTGTGACACATTCATTGGTCTTGACACCTGTGTGCAACAAAGTTGCATATAGATTTGGACTTGCGTAAATACGTACAGGTCGTGCGATGGAATTAACTACTAATAGTAATTGCATGCCTAGTTTGACTTAGCAGTTAATAGAGATTATATGTATTGTGGATACAACATAGATAGGCATGGGGTGGGGAGGACAGTTCCATAGCGTATGGGCCACATATGCACTTCTTCTTTTGTAATCCTTGAGCTTCGCTGTAGATACGGGTGAGATTATCCCACTGTTACTGACGGCCATATTCTACGAAGAGTTATGCTCTTACCTTCCTACTTACGGCTACTATCATTCTGTAGAATGTTATATATTATTACTAACGGCCACTATCGCTTTACTGAACATCGTGCTCTTAGGCTCTTGGTGCCCAGAGAGGGGACTATGCCAAACCCATTATAGCCGAAGTGCCCATGCCTTGAAGGTTGTTCTTAAAATTGATATTCACATAAAATGGTTAGGTATCCTTATCCATTTGGCTATTTGTACTTTTTTTGTATAGTTTGTGTACTTATACCTGATTGCAGCTTGGAACAATATTTTATCACAAACTGGTGTGCCACACCTTGTCCTTGTTTGGTTATAGGTATGGTTCATTGCTTCGATAATAAAATACTGAACCATGCTATGATTCGTATTCTACACCAGGTTACGGCATGAAAAAGTATTTATCACGAAATATGATGCTACCTCTTGTGCTTATTTGGTTGTGGGGGTAGAATATTAGACCACATTATGATCTGGATTATTACTGAGAAGTTTATATTCAGTTTATATGGTATATTTTATGTATCTTGTTACGTCCCTCCGAGGACATATATCTCTTTAGGTGGCTCTTAGACTTCAGGTATGGAGTTGATGTGGTATGTGCTGCAGGATTCAGTTATCGATAGTAGTATCATTTATCATTTCTTTCGAACTTTAGTGTCTCTTGTACTTTATATTCCTACTATGATTTTTATGGCTGTTATAGCCTAATTTTTGTAAGCTATCTTCTTCTATAGGTTGGCTGACTTTATTATATAATGTTTACCCTTGTTATTTATTGATTCTTCATGTGGATTGAGATATAGGTGACTAGATATTTTACTTGACCTCTAGACAGCTTATGTGTATTTGAGTTGGGTTGGAGTCCACTTGATACGTAGCTGGCACACTAGCATACCCTGGTCCTACGTATATTGGGACTGAGGCGTTACAACTTTACGTTTTACGGACGAAGCCATAAATATTGTTCATGTGCATTAATGTACACTGGATGTGCGCCTCGATGTAGTCCTTCGATATTCTATGCTCAATGTTCGCCAATTCGTATACTCTATGCACGTTTCGATAATGTTATTCAATGTTCTATTACAACTCGTGTACTTGATGCACATTTGGATTCAATTGCTAAATATTCTATTATTGTGTTTGACACACATTACGAATTCTATCTATTCGAGCCACACACATGAAATTAATGGAATCACAAGCACGATATGGTGCATTTATTAAGCATGAAGGAGTGGGAGAGAAGGGACAAAGCCTACTCAACTTAAGTCGATATGCCTATTGCTTCACCGATCCAATACAGCTCGACTCCTAACTTTGTGCATGATCATCTCATTCGATCTAACCATGCGAACACCCCACGCTTCATCGAACTAACTGACTGATTCAAACTATCGTACCCATGCCTCAGCTCATTGCAAGGTGATATTGTGATCGCAAGGAACTCTGCACGATATCGGCACATGAACCAACTAAATCAATACCTTGAATTGAATTTATACTTCCTCGAATCAAACTCATACCTCTTCCAACTAATTGACTCGGCGTGATGCACCTTAGGGTACGGGCATTACACTAAGGATCTGGTTTCCTTCTAAGTTACTGTTTAGCTTCTGCATAAGACTATATATGGGTTATTTCCTCGAGATTCAGGTAAACTTAGTTCATGCCTTCTTTAAAGTTCATATGTAGTTTATTTCCTTAGTATATATATTGATCATATTTAGTGTTATAGATGTAGTTGGATATTTTATATGGATAGTTGTAGTGACCTGAATAGTTCATACGTATTCAACTTGGCTGGAGTCCACTTGATACGTAGCTGGCCATTGCCACATGGTTTTGTCCCACAAATTTTTGGACTGGGACATGACATAGTTTTTATGGTGGCCCATGTAGGTCGACACTTTTCAAAGTGTGCGAAGTCGTGCATGGTAGTACTTAGGATAGTCATACTACTACGAGTTGTCCCTCTACAATTTAATTCTCAAGGTAATCAAAACGATATAGGACTTATTAGCTATATAATCATCGATGTGATATTTTCTTACTACTAAATAATATATTTATGCAGTGCCCAAAGTAAGAAGGGGTGTTGAATGTGGGTATTTGTTCTCAAGTTTATCAGAGAACTTATAGAGGATTATTCTTTGTCGATCGAGACAAAGGTAAAATTGTTCATGAATTTAATCCTTATTTACTTTTCTGAAATTGTAGAAATATAACCATTTTTTTTAACCGTTTAGTTAAAAAAGTTGGCCGAAAAACCAACATACACAAAGGATGAAATAGTTGCAGTCCGGTACGAACTCATCGAATTGGTTGCCACTCATATGAATACATAACTGTTGAGGTACTTTAACTGTTGTTACAACACTAATATTTATTTGTACTTATATAAGCCTTTTTATTTGTGCATCAAACATTTAATTCAAGTTGTGCATCAATAGCTGGACGGCTGTCCAACTCATTAAAATCAGCAATTAACCATATGCCTAGTTCTTTCTAGCTCATGAACGCAACTAATGGTTCATCTCTAGTGTTGTCATGCTTTCTTTGTTGTGTGGCATATCATTTCCGCAGGCTTACTTACATATTGTGTATGTATAGACCTGTGCCCTATATTTTTGTACATCAATTGCATAATATTTTGCTACTTTTGCATCGAATTGTGCAAGGATATGATTAGTTCCATATTGTTATTCAAAGTGTCGCATCCCTAAACATATATAAATGTGCCAATTTTATGATTGAACAGGAAATAAAAGGAGTTTATATTGGAAGAAAACCTATTACACTAGCAAAGTAGTTTATTATTGTTGAACTTTTCTAACATTTATCTGAAATAACAAAATTCACAGGGATATGCAAGAAAAAAATTAAGCAAATATAATGCATCTGTTTCATTTGATTCTTCCAGAAGATATAGTCTGGAATATTATTTTGTTTATGATTGGTTGACTTAAATGAGGGTGTGACATGTGTTTCTATATTGCTTCATATTTCTTCTCTCTATAGCTATTTGACTTTGACTTGCTGCTAATTTTGTTGCTCACCTATTTTTGCCTTGCTAAATCCCAATTTTAGTTTGTCAAAACTAACTAAATTCAACTTTGATAAAGTTTAATTTTATTAGTTTTCAAGCCCATATAGTATATAGCTCAACAATATTAGTGTGAAAATTTTAATTTGCTGATGCTACAATGACCTAGTATTAATGTAGAAAATAATAGTTGGATAATTT
This sequence comes from Iris pallida, assembly GCA_029216955.1. NCBI lineage: Eukaryota > Viridiplantae > Streptophyta > Magnoliopsida > Asparagales > Iridaceae > Iris > Iris pallida. The sequence goes on along the minus strand of JANAVB010026000.1, from coordinate 8,951,384 downwards.
TATTGATGGACTACTTCACTACTTATAGGGAGTCTAGCTCCTCTACATACTACATATTCCGATGTGGGACTAAAAGTCCCTTATTGACTCTCAACACTCCCCCTCAAGATGGGCGATAGATATTGATCATCCCCATCTTGTTACATAGCTTCGACAGACTTAATGAACTAAGACCCTTAGTCAGACAGCCTGCAACTTGTTCTTCTGAGCGGACATGGTCAATCTTCAGTATTCCTTGTTCCAGCTTCTTCTTGATGAAGAATCGATCAATCTCGATGTGCTTCGTTCTGTCGTGCTGAACTGGATTGTTAGCTATACTTATTGCAGCTTGACTATCGCTCAGAAGACATAGTGGTGCTCCCTTGTCTAGCTTCAACTCTGTCAGCAATGCTTTCACCCACAGCAACTCTGACACTCCCAGAGCCATTGCTCTGTATTCTGCTTCAGCTGTCGAGCGTGCTACCACAGACTGTTTCTTGCTTCTCCATGAGACCAGATTTCCTCCTACAAAAACACAGTAACCCATGGTAGACCTTCTGTCGTCTATGCAGCTCGCCCAGTCTGCATCACAGTATCCCTCAACTTCTATACGCCCATTCTTCTTGAACCAAAGCCCCTTTCCCGGCGTTCCTTTCAGATATCTCAAGATCTGAAATACTGCTTCCATATGACCCTTTCTTGGATCATGCATGTAGCGACTCACTACACTCATCGCAAATAAGATATCAGGACGAGTGTGTCCCAGATAAATCAATCTCCCTACAAGTCTTTGATATCTTTCACGATCAACGGGCTCTCCAGCTTCTGCTCCCAACTTACACTTCTGGTCAATTGGAGTGACTGCTGCTTTGCATCCCAGCATCCCTGTCTCCTTCAGCAGATCTAGTGTGTATTTTCTCTATGAGAGAACAATTCCTTGTTCGTCTTCACACACCTCGATACCTAGAAAGTACCTTATCGCTCCTAAATCCTTCACTTCAAACTCCTTCGCGAGTTTTGACTTCAGCTTAGTGATCTCGACTTCATCATCACCTGTGATCACTATATCATCCATATATACAGCAAGTATAGTGATGTGGCCTCTTGCATGCTGGAGGAAGATCGTATGATCTGCATTTGTTTGACGGTATTCCATGCCTGTAACAGCCTTTCTGAATCTGTCAAACCAGGCTCGAGGAGATTGCTTGAGCCCGTATAGCGACTTCTTCAGTTTACACACCTTTTCTTGCGACGTCCCTCTGTTTGATTCCGTCGCGTAGCACCCTGGCGGGAGCTCCATGTATACTTCTTCTTGCAGGTCTCCATGAAGAAAGGCATTCTTCACATCCAGCTGGTACAGCTTCTACCCATAGTTCGCTGCAATGGAGACTAGAGTTCTCACGGTGCTCATTTTTGCTACTGGGGCAAACGTCTCATCATAGTCTATGCCATATGACTGGGTGAATCATTTTGCAACCAACCTCGCCTTGTATCGCTCGACCTTTCCTTCTGGCGTCTCTTTCACTGTGTACACCCATTTGCATCCCACAGCTTTCTTTCCTTTGGGTAATGGAACCAGCTTCCATGTCTTATTTTTCTCCAGTACCCCAAGCTCTTCCATTATTGCAGCTTTCTACCTTGGATCTTTCTTTGCTTCCTGCCAACACTTGGGCAACGAAGTAGAGTCTAACGATGCAATGAAGGCTCGATAATTCGAAGAAATGTTAGAATAAGACAAGAAGTTGGCAATGTCATGTTCGTAATCATCAAAACGAGCAGGAGCCTTACCCGCATTGATGCAAGAAGATCTCCTTAAGGGAGCAATAGGTGGTGGAGAGATCATACCATCTGAGTCGGAGAGATCTGTATCAGAATCCGAGTGATTCAGTGGGGGGGGCAACATCTTCAGGAGTTAGAGCAGGAGTAGATGAGGGGCTTGGTACAGTAGGCACAAGGCATGGCATAGGCACAGTACTGGACTTCTGTTGTCTCCTTCTGTAGACTTGGAGCTCCTTTTCCCTTGTCTGTTGCGTCCCCTGCGTAACATATGTATCTTCTTCTTCATTCTCTGTATCTGAGTCACTGTGCTCTCCCCCTTTCGTCCAGTGTTCTACAACCGGACACGGAACCGATCCGATGACCACATTTGGGCTTATTATCTCCCCCTCACATCTAACACCATCTGTGGTAGGTGTGTCACCAAATGCTGAACCTTCATCCGAACCATAGTATGGTTCAAGTTCTCGGAATGTAACGTCCATGCTTACAAACATCTTCCGCTCGACTGGACTCCAACAGGCATAACCCTTCTGAGTCAATGTGTAACCAACAAAGACACATTTAACTGCCCGAGGATCCAATTTGCCAATACCTGGTCTATTATCCTGGACAAAGCACACACATCCAAAAACTTTTGGTGGAACAGTGTATGTAGTTGCCCCAGTAAGCATCTCCAATGGTGTCTTCCAGTCCAATACGTGAGATGGCATTCTGTTGATGAGATAAGAGACCGTCAATATAGCCTGTCCCCATAAGTGTTTTGGGACATTCATAGCCAGCATCATCGTCCGTGTGACTTCCAGCAGGTGTCTGTTCTTTCGTTCCGCCACACCATTTTGAGCCGAAGTATAAGCATATGAAGTTTGATGAAGTATTCCATGAGTGGAAAAATACTCAGCAACCCGCTTATTAGTATACTCCGTCCCATTGTCGGACCGAAAACACTTAATTTTAGCGCCATATTGTGTTCCCCACCCGGCGATGAAAGTCCTGAAAGGCTTCAAGGACGTCACTTTTATTCTTCAGAAGGTAGACCCATGTCACGCGGGTATAACAGTCAATAAAGATGACGAACCATCGAAAGCCGTTAATCCCGGTTGTAGGACAAGGGCCCCATACGTCCGAATGTATCATGTCAAAAGCAGCTGAACTCCTATTCCCTGTGCTTACATACGAGCTTCTGGTATGTTTTCCCAAAGCACAGGCATTACAAAATAACTTCTCTTTATTAGCCCTTTGATATAAGGACGGATACATTCGACTAATAACTTGAAAAGAGGAATGACCGACACGCTGGTGGTAGAGGAGCAAGTCGGCTTCAACACTGCGACAGGAAGCTTCTGGTTGTGCGTCTGCTACCAAGGATGCCAATGCGTTGTCTAGCCCAGTCCTGTCTAAATACCACAGCCCCTTATGCCATGTGTCAGTCCCAAGTCGTCGTCATATCCCTTTCTCCTGAAAAGTCACCTGAGGAATGTCAAAGGAAATAGTACAGTTAAGATCAAGTATAATGGCACTAATGGATAGAAGATTGACAGAAAAAGACGGAGTATGTAGGACATTGGTTATAGTGATGGAAGGGGTGCATGCGACAGTACCTTTATCCATTACAGGACTGGATGTACCATCAGCGGTCTGAATACTCTTCGGCAAAGGTAGGTGAGTATATTCCCGAAACGCACCACGGGACCCCGTGACATGACGAGATGCCCCAGAGTCCATAATCCATCCTGGCTGATAGATAGATGCAAGAGCACGTACAGAATCATCGGTGCTGGTTTGGGCAAAGCAAGTGATGTGATCTCCCGAGGTTGAAGACGCCCCAGGACTGTCGGCCGAATCCAGCTTTGTGCCTCGTAACTTCTCAAGGAACTCCCGCTCAAGCGGGGTTATTTCAGCCAGTTGATTCTCTTTCCCTTCCTTCGCCAGATTTGCTTTGTAGCCGCACCTTCTACCAGCATAGCCTCCTCTACCACCACGTCGACCTCTACGACCCTGTCCTCGATCATTAGACTGATTGCGCAAGGGTTTTGGACAAAATCGGATGTAATGTTCGGAGTCACCACAATTATGGAAAACACCACCCATAGATGGAGGTTGATTGAAGTCAGCAAGGGCAGACTTTTCAACCGCGGCTTACTCTCCCTGGTAGGAGCCTTTGTTGGGCATCAACTTCAGTCGAGCTTCTTCCTGTGTCATAACAGCTATAGCTTCTTCCAATGTCGGAAGCGTAGGTCGGGATAGGAGGATATTCCTTCTCTGCTCAAATACAGGGTGTAGTCCCTTCAGGAATTTCATCATACGCTGCCGGAAAATATAAGCCAGGAACGTCTGAAAGTACTTCGTGAATGCCGGTTCGACTTGTGTATCTTCCATCCCAAGAGGATCATAATGATCCAGATCAGACCAGTACTTCTTCAACAGGGCCGCGTACTCAGAGATGGTACGTTCGTCTTGGGCCACCCTATCGAGTTCATCTTGCAGTTGAAAGACTCGCATGGGGTTGCCGGAGCCGGAGTACATATCTTTTAGAGTTTGCCATATATCAGCAGCAGCCTCCATTGTCTCGACATTGCCCGACACCTGGTCGGTTAAAGAGACAGTCAACCACCCAGCCACGACGTTGTTGACAATCTTCCAAACAGCAAACTCCTTGGCGGAGTGATCGGCTGGCACCTTGGCTTGGCCAGTGACATAGCCAACCAAGCCACGTCCCTTCAGTGTCCGTATCGCCTGCCGCGACCACTTTAAGTAGTTGGACGTTCCTTCCAACTTCGTCTCCAGCTTCTCCAATTTTTCTATTTTGTAAGGGGACGGATCCACATCAGTATGGATCACACGTGGGGTTACCTCGGTTAATCTCTTCGATAAGATATCATCAACCAAGGTCTTCATCTCATCGGCCGTCAGTTTGCCACTGATCGAATCCATGGCTGCTTCAACTGTGAACCCTATTCGTCATCTTCGTCGGCTTCTTCGACGTCGGAGTCGGCAACTTCCCCAACTTTGTCGTCTTCTTCGTCTTCGTCGTATTCTTCGACGTCACAAACTTTACGAATGCGCTACTAACTTGGCCAGCACCGGCACGCGCATGTAAAGTGAACACGTCAGGACACCAGAGAAGACATGATCAGTCTCTGTATAGATCCCGATGTGAAGGAGGAATAACAAAATAAACATTTGTTAGTTCCAAACGGCGCAATCTAGGAACAGAGTCGGTGCAAATAAAGTATTTGACATCTCGACTGTCTTCGAAATACGCCCTTTTTTTGATGGCTAGGGTTAGGGTTAGGGTTTGGATGGGGCTGCTAGAGCTAGGGTTGGGGTATCCATAGCAAGAGAGGCTAGGGATTAGAAGGGGGCGGGAAGGTGCTGGAGGGGTGCTGGAGGAGGGGCGGGGCTGCTGGGGTTCGGCAGGAGTGGTAGAGCGGGAGGGGGGCGGGGGGGGGGGGGTCGGGCTGCTTCAAGGGAGGGTCGGGGGGTCTGGAGGAGGGGAGCGGGAGGCTGCTGGGGTTCGGTAGGAGTGGTGGAGCGGGAGGGGGGGCGGGGGGGGTCGGGCTGCTTCAGGGGGGGTCGGGGGGGTCGGGGGGGTCGGAGCGGCGAGGGGGGGGTAGGCTAAGGCTGCTGGAGCTCAGAAAGGGGTCGGCTAGGGTGGAGGAGCGGCTAGGGGGGCGGCTAGGTCGGGATGGGGGGGTCGGCTAGAGAGAGAGAGAGAATTTTTTTTGTGGAGAGAGAGAGTTATGGCTCTGATACCATGTAGAAAATAATAGTTGGATAATTTTATTGATGGACTACTTCACTACTTATAGGGAGTCTAGCTCCTCTACATACTACATATTCCGATGTGGGACTAGAAGTCCCTTATTGACTCTCAACAATTAAATTTGTAGACATCATCATGAATTAAATGTTTTTGTTTTTGTTTTTGTTTTATCTATTATATGAAGGGTCGTGGAGCTTTTCCAAAGTTGTCTCTTTTCATACAACTAGATTTGTTTATTCTACGTGAACAAAATTTGCTATCAAACATGATTATTTTTTTTTACAATTAACTGTGGTGATTGTATCAGCTTTTATGCTTTGGAGATAGCCTATTTTTCTTGAATCAAAACTAAATTTGCTTATTCTATATGAACTAAATTTCTATAGTATTTAGCATTAAAACTGTTATTATAATATTTTTAAAATAGTGTTGTTGGGGTCCTCTTTTAAGGATGGTACCTTAAAAAAATTGGCCTATGCTGTTAAGTGTGGCAGACACTGCATATGCTGGATGGAAATTGTATTGCTTCTGCTACAACTGCATATGCTGCTACTGCTGCCTTATTATTGTTGCTGCAACTACATATGTTGTTGCTTCTTTTAATGCTATTGCTACTGCTACTCCTACAGTTACTGTTGTTTCTCCTACTACTACCGCTGTTGTTACTCTTGTTGCTGCGGCTACTGCATTCGCTCTAGCTGTTGCTATTGTTGTCTATTGCTACTAAGCTATGGAACTGAACTCTCCTCTTCCTTCAACATACTAACTCCTACTGTTGTTGTTGTCTAATATGTAAATCTGCAGACGGTACATGAAAATAAGCTATGTGCTCACTTGGGTTCTTTTGGTGGGATTACTGGAAATTTTGTGCTTCAGTCATTGTACAGTTTGTCAGGTATAAGATTCACTTCGTAAAAATTGTTGAACGAACTGAAGTTTTTATATCATCTGATTTCAAGTTTGAACTTGCTTATTTGTTTGAAATTCAATAATTTTATTTGTACCTTTATTTGTAGGTTGTAGAATCAAAGATTCTCAAGTTTCTTCTCTTGACCGTTTTGAGGGTACTTTTGAAAGGAAATTTTGTGTTGGTGAATGCAAAAGAAGTGTTTTGAAACCTGGTGCAATAAAAAGGAAACAAGATCTATATATTTGGAATAGTTTTTGGAATGTAATTAAAATAGTGATATGTTGGTGAAGCAAACGGTGAAAAAAAATTATTTTTAAAATGTAATTAAGATGGTGATATGTTAATTAAAAGCTGAAATTTGTGAGAGAGATATTTTGAAATGTAATTAAGATGGTGTGATATTTGGAAATGGATATTATGAATGAAATATTTCAAATGTTACTTAAATTTCAATATTTGTGTTGTCATGTTCTGGAAATTAATATTGATCTTTTCTTTTATAACGCATTGACTTATAAGCTTTGACAGGTGATATATATATATATATTTTTAAGCTTTGACTTATAAGCTTTGACAGGTGATATATATATATATATATATATATATATATATATATATATATATATATATATATATATATATATATATATATATAGTGATATAATATATATATATATATATATATATATATATATATATATATATATATATATATATATATATATATATATCACTATATATATATATATATATATATATATATATATATATATATATATATATATATATATATATATATATATATATATATATATATATATATATATATATATATATAAATATATATATATATATATATATATATATATATATATATATATATATATATATATATATATATATATATATATATATATATATATATTTTATATATATATATATATATATATATATATATATATATATATATATATATATATATATATATATATATATATATATTTCAAATGTTAGTTAAATTTCAATATTTGTGTTGTCATGTTCTGGAAATTAATATTGATCTTTTCTTTTATAACGCATTGACTTATAAGCTTTGACAGGTGATATATATATATATATATATATATATATATATATATATATATATATGTATATATATATATATATATTTTATATATATATATATATATATATATATATATATATATATATATATATATATATATATATATATATATATATATATATATATATATAGTGTGTGTGTGTGTGTGTGTGTGTGTGTATATAGTGTGTGTGTGTGTGTGTGTGTGTGTGTGTGTGTGTGTGTGTGTGTGTATGTGTTGTGTGTGTGAATACGAGAACATGTTAAAAAGCGTTACGTATATATATGCCCATTTATAACGTTTTATGATTTTTCTGAAATTGCAGATCCATTTTAAAAACATTATGTATATATAGCCCAGTTATAACCCTTCGACATAAATATGTTATATATAATGGTATATATGCCTATTAAAAATTTGGTATTCTATATAACTGAATTATTTATATCGTTTTCAACCAAAAGGTGTCATATAAGTTTACATCATTCATAACGGTTTTGATAAACAATTATAACATCCGTTTTCATGACGGTTGCTGGCTTACAAAAAATCATTATAAAATGTCATATATGACGATTTTTACCCGACATGAAAAGGTATTTTTCTTCTAGTGAGTATTAAGTCAAAATAAGCCTTACTACTTTAGGTCCCCTAAGCTATCACGAGAATTATGGATGATTGTATTCAAGAAATTCAATAATTTACCTATATAGCCTTTATGATTGATAAGATGAACCATTACGTACCTAATAAATCCAAAAAGGAGTAACACTGCAATAGGGAATATTAAGATAAGTCATGCATGATTAGGGACAATTTGTGTAGAGCCTCATCCCAATATCATGCCCTGTTCCTCGTTGCGACGGGGGAGCGCAGTTAAGAAACTGTGTCGCTATTGATTTGTCAGTACCGGTTGAGTCAAGATCATTTCCTTGTTATGTATCGACTTCTTTGGAATCAAGTCTCATATTCAGCGGGCTATGTTTCATTAATTGAGTAGCTTGTTTAGTCTAGCATGGTTATTGACAACTTGTGCATGACCAATTTAGTTAGTTTCTTTAACGGTTGCCTAGGCCAAGGAACCGATTCAAACTAGGAGAAAAATGGATAGCAGTGGCTTCGGGAGGTTTCAATTACGGCTCACTACATGCCTTGAAAGGATCCCTGTCTGACCCAGCTATAGCCCAATATGGCTTGGCATTGCCGGTGACCTTCACATAAATATACACTGTCTTAGTGATTAATATCTATTGAACAGGGAAAAACATGGTAAGTTTTATAATGCAACGGTACGCTCTGCCATCGGAATATTCTATCTTAGCTTACATTGTTTAAGCCTTATCAACTGCTTACATAAAATTTATTAGGATGGCTAGAAAGACAACTAAAAATATTGCAAACTTCAACATAACTTCTTGAACCAAATGAGAGCGTGGAACCTTAATTAGTCATTCATCAGTACACAACAATACACTAATCCTCTCTATCCACAGGAAATATAAATTAGGAGCAGCGTGCCGTCAAACAAGGCGATGCTCGGGTGTTTTGAAGCCTTGTTCGTGTGCTCGAAGGCTTGAATCTACTCTTTTGAAGACTCTGCGTCAGTCTAAGGAAAAAAATGGCTCGCTCCCCTCGATAGCAGGTGTTTTGAATATTTGAGTTATATAAAGGGGTTGTAATGTATGGAACAACTATCTTATCAACGTTTATTTTATATTTGAGTCAAGTTGTAAGTCCTCACGACAATTATTGTAATAGAGTCTTCTAAATGATATTCATTATCAGTGTATTTCCCTTTTATTTTAGATGTGTTGTCCAATTTCTCTGTGTACTCTATTAGATGTTGTGTTTCGGATAACCTTATGAAATTGCCTTGTGCGAGTGCAACTTAGGCTCACATGGTCTCACGTTCGGAGGACGACTATCGATTCTTCGGAGTCAGGGTGTGATAATTTTTACTTAAAGGATTGAGACTAGAAAGTCCTATATCAGTTTTAAAAATTCTTAAATGATTAGCACAAAATTAGTTTGGGGCTAACCACTATAGAATTTGGTTAGAAGAATTCATCAGTAATCTAGACTTAGAGGACATGAAAGTTGAGGAAATAATTAAATGAAAAAATGTTGGAGGGGATATATTGATGACAAGACGAACAATTGATACGTTATAACCTTTAGCAAAGTAATTATTTGAAGGGAATAGGTTCCGTGGTTATAACGGATTAGTGGTGAAAGTTAGAGGACATAATGGGTTGTTGATAACAGCATATTGAAGGAAAAGTATTTTGGAAGATAAAAAACATAGTTTAAGAATTCATGGTTTAGAAGGGTGACTATAGTGGCATAATATTAGTAAATCCTTATGCTATTGGTTAAGGATTCAAGGATAGAATCCTTTTAAAGTAAAAGAAAATGAGCCTCCCTCTTACCGTAAGATGTTCTAATAAGGTTTAACCTTACTAAGTCATGCATTAAATATGTAAGTAACCCGAAGAATAAATAGAAAAAAAGAGACATCTAAAGTATAATTGCTTGTATATTTGTGTTATTGGGGGTAGTCAGTGGTATAATTTCTTGGGGTGTTCTAGGGAGTTAAAAGAGTGGCTTTTCCTTAGAGTTGTATGTGTTAAACTTCTAGGTTACTTTTACCAAATGGCCAAAGTGAGCTTAGATTATTGTTGCTAAAGTTTGAATGCAAATTGGTTGGAAGATTTTATCGTAATAATTGAAAGTATAATAATACCGAGATAGGGTGAGGAAATGGTGATTGTTATAACTGCATGCCTGATCGATAAGGGAGTTTTGTAATTGTATTATTGTTATTAAGCACTTTAGAGATTTGATAACTAAGTATTAGTAAAATATATTCATATCTTCGAGGGTTATCATCAAGGTTAATATTAAGAATTAATATGTTTTTATATAAAAAAGGAGGATCCATTGATTTATGATAGGGGAGAATGAAAATTGATGCAAGACTAGCATCAGGATAAAATGATTGCCTCTAATACATAATATACGATTGTATCTTAGAGTTATGATTTTAGAATTGAGTTTTATTAGGGTTTGTGACGACTAGATACGTATGGAATATTCACATACTTCAAGAAGTAAGATATGATTTTAGAGTATAGTTTGATACATGATTAATAACAGAATGATTTGCAGGAGGAAACAATATTGGGTACAAAGTTGAGGAAACTTTGATGAATAGATGCCATAAGCTTGAATAATATATCTCCAAGGAAACAAAATACAATAAGTATATATATTTTTGAGAAAAGGATTGAATCAAAATAGAGTGAGGAATTAAGCCTTAATAAAATTTAGTAAAGAAGAAGAAAACGAGCGAGCCCTACACTAAATATAATGACCCAGATTTGGTATCGTGGATATACCAATAGGGTAAATATTAATTAGAGGCAATAAAGTATTATATAGCAATGTATTAAAGGTTACGTATTTAATACCTCGAATAATATAGTAAGAATTTAGTTTTATCTATCTATCTATTTATTTATTTTTTTGATGTTGTGAACTTGAGTATGATAAATTGATAGTAATAGCTATATCTAACTTTTACTACAGTTTAAACCACTTGGATGATTTTTAATTTTGAGGACGAAATTCTTGCTTGAGCAGGAGTTATCGAAAGGGTTAAAACCGAGCCCTTGCTTGAGCAGAAGTCTATGAAGGAGATGGAATCGTGGTCATGCCTCCGTGCTCGATCGGGTGTCGCGAAGAAGACCGAAGCCAAATCCCATGTCCAAGTTCTCGAGCAGAAGTCAAGTCAATGGAGGAGTGAAGGAATTAGGAATTAGATAAGAGGGAATTTGGATTTTTGATATGAGAGGAATTTAGGATTTTTGAGAGGAGAGAATTTGGGATTTTTGATAAGAGCTGGTGATTTGAGATTTTGAATAAGTGTATTTTGGAAAGGAAATAGAGGAAAACAAATTTCATGATGACACTAGAACGTGCCATTTTTTACCATTTACTATTATAACATTTTAATAGTGAAGGAAACTTAAGCAACTCTAGAGGGGGTGACTAGAGTGTGTGTCACAATTGCCCAATAAAGCTAATGCTAACTTAAAATTAATATAATAAGTATGGAAAGTAAATAGAGTAAGAAGTCACAAACGCAAACACTTCGAGGTATACTAGCTTTCCTTGTGGAGGACTAATCCAGTCCTGAGAACTCTTGCTCGGTATTAATCCACTCTTAACAAAAAGTAGTACACTACATGCTTTGATCCGAATGACACATCGACTTCTTACAACCACAATCTTTGATTCAAAGATCTTGCTGACTTCAACCACAAGCTTTGATCCGAAGAGCTTGCCGACTTCAATCACAAGAATGGAAACAAAATTGAAAACTAAGCTTTACAATTCTACCAGACTACAAATCGAGATCTCACTTGGTACGAGAAGCCTGATAGTTGATCTTGGGAATAGGAATGCTTATAGCTCAGAATGAATAAGGTTTAAAAGTAAGCGATGATTGAGAATGAGTGAATCCGATAGCTATTTATAGGCTAATAGGGGATCGAACACTACCAAAATTCATCGCTTTAGCGACGGCCTGTTAGCGACGGATTAAGTCCGTCGCTAGTAACGACGGACTCCCGACTATATACTGACGGTTTACCGTCTAATCACAGGCAATATATTTTTTTAATTTTAAGGGTGAAAAGTTGTCGCACACCCGTCGGTACGGCGTCGGCGAAGTAGCGACGGACAACGTATCCGTCGCTAGGTAGTCACCCTTTAGTCAATATTTGCGTGGGAAAATGTTAAAAAATCATGGGAACTTGGGCGACTACGTAGTGACGGATAGTCCGTCGCCCAGCTGATGAGTTTTAGCGACGGAACCTGCAGCCGTCGCTACGTAGTCACTCAGCTGGGGGGAAAATATATAAAAATTTGTGAGAAATTTACGACTACTTAGCGACGGATATATTCATCGACAGTCCGTTGCTAAATTGCCAACCCTAACTTAAATTGAACCGACGGAGGGGGGGGATTAATTCATTCGAACTCTCTCTCTCTCTCTCTTGGAGCTCTCTCTCACAAAGGTACTCCCTCTCTCTCTCTCTTTTGGGGGTTGTGGACGGCGGGAGGGGGCGGAGGTAGCCGGCGATGGGGTGGGGGAGGAGGGAGCCGTGGTGGGGGGTGGGTGGTCGGCTATGGTGGGAGGCCGCGGGGGGGGGATAGAGGCCGCGGGGGTGGGGGGAGGAGGTAGCCGGCGGTGGAGGGGGCGGAGGGGGGTCGACTGTAGTGGGAGGCCGCGGAGGGGGGGAATGGAGGCCGCGGGGGTGGCAGGGGGATGGGGCGGATGGAGGCCGTGGGAGTGGGGTGGCGGAGGGGGCCCAGGGTGGGAGAGGTCGCAAGGAAGGTGGAAGGGGGCCGGGAGTGTGGGGGGGAGGGGTAGTGCAGGGGATGGGGGCCGGGGTGGCGGGAAAGGCCGCACGGAGAGGGGTGTGGTGGTGGTCGGGGGTGCCAGGGTCGACGGTGTTGGAAGTGGGGGTCGAGGGGGGGTAGTGTATCGGATTGGGGCCGAGGGTGGGGGTTGGGGTCGGCGGTGGTGGGGATCGGAACACACACACACACACACACACACACACACACACACACACACACACACACACACACACACACACACACACACACATATATATATATATATATATAGAGGAGTATATATAAACTTTAGACCGAAACCGAAACCGAATAATAAAATTTAGTATATTCAAAACTGAAACTGAACTGAATATTTTAAAAACCGAAACCGAAACCGATTTTTTTTAAAACCCAAACCCAAACGGAGTATCTTTTGGGACTTGCCTTATTGGAAAGATAATCTTATAAGGCATAATCTTGATGTCATGCATATCGAAAAGAATGTGTTCGATAATGTCTTCAATATCGTCACGGATATTAAAGGAAAGATGAAGGACAATCCAAAAGCAAGACAAGACATTGCCGAGATATGCAAGCATCCTTATCTGAACTTGATACAAAGGGGAGCTGGTGGACAATTAACTTAGCCGGTAGCACAATACTTGTAACACCCAGTTTCTAAAATAAGGGTAATTTTGAAATTTTGAATTTTAATTTATTTTATTATGATATTTAAATGATAATATAATTTTTGGTGATTTTTAATCATTTTTAAACTATTTTAGATTATGACTTATGATTTTGGTGTTGACTAGTGTAACCTTAGAGCCTAGCCATGTGATTAGGATGTTTGACTAGTACATTCTAGCCTAGAGGGTATTTTGACTATTTTAGGATTTATTTGAATTTATTATGATTTATGGGAATTTGTGTGAATTTAATATTAATTAAATATTGCTATGTGTTGTGTTAGTCATGACTAGTTGAGACTTGTAGACTAACCTAGAACTAACCCTAGTAGGTGACCCTAGTCTAACTCTAGTTAACCTACTTTTAGTCATTAGAAATTAGTCTTAAGGTAGGAAGTATTACTTAAGAGAAATTAGTTCATGACTTATGGCTTAAGTCAATGACTTATGATTTATCAATTTTAAAGCCTAGTGTTTAAGCCATAGGCCCATGACTTAGGCCCAAAACCAAATTAAACCCACCCATGGCAGCTAACCTAGGGATTCCCACCCCTATTTAATGCCTCCTTCATTTAGGGTTAGCCTCTCTTGGAAATAGATCTCAAGTTTAGGAAGAGGTAAATCCCCAACCTTAGAAATTCTTAATTAATTCATTTTTGCTCCTTTTTAGTCCTAGTCTTTTGCAATAGGATCTAATTTATGTTTATATACTGATTTTGGAGGAGCACCTCAGTTTGTATGCAATTTGGAGATTTGGAGTTGCCATTTGGAATCCCCTCTTTGAAACTTTTCTTGAGTTTTGATACTCAATAGGTAAATCATCTAAACTCATAGTTTTTCCTGATTTCTTCGCATATAAGGTTAGGTTTTAGGGTTTCCTAGCTGTCCCCGAAATTTGGGCACAATTCGTGTCCATTTCGTGTCCATATCGGACACGTATCATAGTGATACACTAGGTATTTGTAGAAATGCCACATAGGAATTTATTTTCATATTTTTGAAATGTAATTAGATGGATTTGTAGATCTTGATGTGTACATTAATATTTGTGAAGGTGTCCTAGTGTTTTAGTGTCCTATGGTGTCAAAATTTTGGGTTGGACATGCCGTCCACACACGTACACTGTGTCTTGCACCTCGGGCTCATTTTCTCTCGACACAGGACACTTCGTGTCCTGATTTTTGGCGTGAGCCTAGGGGCAACGACTGTCACCGTGCTCCTAAAGTTTGGGAGCACCTCGTGGTGTGTGCGTGGCGTAATCGCCCCCGCACTGGTCGCGCACTGTCGTGCACAGGCGGCTGTGCACGCGCACAGGCGCTGCTGACACGGGGTCCGTGTCGTGTCTGTGTGTCACATGGACACGATACAGGCTGACACAGACCTAGCCCTACCCTAGGCGAACCTAGGTGCACACCCACGTGTCGTGTCGTGTGTCGCGTGTTATACGCACGTGCACGCGTGCACGATGCTTATTTGTGCACTGATTAGGTTCTGTGTTCGTATTGCATTCTAGACACAATTCGTGTCCAATTTCTGGACACGAGGACACTCTCTCGTACCCTCACATGCCTGTCATCAATTACCAACTCTTGGTTTGTCGTCTTGATGAGAATTTGAATTCGAAAATTCGATTTCCCTTAGTGTTCTTCTATTGGAGTGATACGCTTTGAAACTCTTTTACTGATTCAGTTTTAGGTATTAAGTTGCATATTTTTTAAACTGATTTTTGTAATGTTAGTGTTAGTTTATATTTAGCTACATGTGTGTTAAAGGATGATCTTGTTAGATCGTAATTTTGATGTTTTTGAGTCGAATTCTGGGATTTCCCTATATGAATTGATTGTTTGCATTGATTTACTGTTGTGAAAACTGAGATTCAATCTTTGAAAACCTGAGAATTCAGGATCTTAGTATTGGTCTCACTGTTAAATAGGTTAACTGTTATTGAAAGATTGAAATCACTGTTAGGTTTTGAACTGGAATTCATGATGTCAAGTTGAGATTTGTTTCCTATTGTTCTTTCCAAAAACTGAATAGGTTACTTGATAGGTTATTTGATATACCCGAGATTGAATATTCCTATGAACTGAATGTGAGACTAATGTTAGTTTAGAATTAATTTCAAATGAAAACTGAGATCAAGTTGTAATAAAAACTGGAATTTCTTAAAAACTGAAAACTGTATTTGGTTATTATTTTTGATACATGTAAACTGATGAAAACGTGAGAATTCCCCTTGTGTATGAACCTGAGATTAAATTTGAAATGAAAACTGAGATTGTGATATTTGATTTGATCCCTACTGTTTGATAATGTCATGGCATGATTAATCGAGTAGGTTTAAATCAGTTCAGACCATGTGTGAATGTGTTGTCTTGAGATCTTTGTGTATTAATTGGGATTTGTATTGTCAACTAAGTTTATTTTAATATTTAGAAATCTGAGATTGCCTTGATTGATGTGAACTCAGAAATCTGAGAACACATGTTCAGTCAATTCCTGTACACAGTATTCTCTAGCACACACACACATATTAGGATTTCCAGTTTTTCCCTCACTCCCACATTGCCTCACACTGTCACATTAATCCACACTCACACACACACAAGCCACCTCTTTATGCACATTAGTTCACTGCCACCTGGTTGACCCTGGAAGAAACTAACCTACACATGTTCACACCCACACACATTCTGAAATTGACACATACACATGACATACACATATATGCAATACACACACACTTTCCCCATTTCCTGTCACTGTTTTTCACTCGCATTGCACTGTCCTCCTATCTATCACACACATACACAAATCATGTACACACACACACACTGCCTATACATAGTCCACACACACACACATGTCTACACATGACACACACACACACATTCATGTATCCCTTTATATGCATATATATGTATTACCTAACCTATGTGTATGCACTACAACAAAAAGACCTATTAATGACGCTCGACAAGGAGTTTTAATGACGGCTGATACATAAGCGTTATCAAGTTGAAAAATATCTTTTTTTCTATGACGGTTTGGATTAATTCTGGGCTTTTTATAACGTTTATAAAACAAAACGTCATTAATACTTTAGAGCGGTGGCAAACTTATAATTTTTTCACTGTATAAAAGCTAAGTGGGAGAGAGAAAATTCATTTCTCATCCATTTTCTAACGAGCAGCATCTCTCCAAACCTCTTCTCCCCCAATTTCCTCAAGAGTTAGGTTAGGGTTTCTGATCGATGGATCTTAGCCGAGGTGCGATCTCGACCATATCGGAGGGGTCATTGGAGGACCTGAAGCCGGTACTGCAGGTGATGGAGGTCCAGCTGGTGAACACCGCGCAGACCAAGACGGAGAGGTTCCGTATGGTTCTCTCCGACGGCGTCCACCAACAGCAGGCGTCCACCAACAGCAGGCGACCAAGACGGAGAGGTTCCGCATGGTTCTCCTCCATATCTGGTTAGGGTTTCCCACCCCCTCCATTTGTTCCCAGATCATCCCCCAGTTCTGGATTAGGGTTTCCTCAATTATACTGAACTGGTGGTTAATTAGAATTGTGTACTGATATAGGTGCAATCGCCTAGAATTAGAGTTGGAAAAGCCAGGATTTTTGTTCAATTTATTATTTTTTGTCGTATTTTTTTGGTTTTTCCCATTGCATTTTGGACTGTATATGTGCCTGTGTGGTGTTATTTGCATGTATATGTCGCATTTTTTTGGCTTATGGACTGTTCATAACCCCCCCCCCCCCCAAAAAAAAAACGAACAACACACACCTACCAATTTTTTTTTGTTTTGGAAATAGGGGTTCCTCAATTATATTGAACTGATAGTTAACTGAAAGCAGAATTGTGCTTTTACTGCTATAGGTGCAATCGCCTAGAATTAGGGCTGGAAAGGGCCAAGATATTTGTTCGATTGCTTGTTTTTTGTGACATTTATGTTAATTCTGTGACTACGACACAATACGGATACGACACATTTTGGCGTGTTTGTAATGTAGTTTGGGCTAAAGCGTAGTAGCAGGTGATTTGTATTCTTCACAGCAATTTGGTAAAGCGGTAAAGCTATACCTTGAGTTGCTAAATCTTGTAATATTGATAACTAGTTCTCTTATAGTGTCAGTAATTTGAAAGATGACTAATAATATTACCACACTTCTACGAGATATTTTATAGTGATCAAGATTTCATAATCTGATTGTTATTTTTCAATTCTTCGTAGGATGAGACTGGTGTCTACAAGAATTTACTACAAGAAACAGCTCATAGAGCTGGGTTGAAATTACCTATTTATACTAATGTTCGATCTGGACCGGGTCATACACCTATCTTCTCATGTACGGTTGAGCTTGTAGGAATAAGCTTTGATGGAGAGCCTGCCAAGACCAAAAAGCAAGCTCAAAAGAATGCTGCCATGGCTGCCTGGGCTGCACTAAAGCAATGTGGGTATTTCTTTCTAAAATTGCCAATCAAAATTTTGAGTGTCGGTGAATCATTGGCTCCTGTTACTCGAATAGTGTGAATGACAGGGACAAGAAAATATCTTTGAACTGTGAAAAGGGTAGACAATAGATTTTGGGGATTTTATGTTTAGGTCCTTGTTTTAAAATGGTCTCATCACTGAGTCGGTCAGTTTCTCTTAGTTTTAGCACCAGGTCCCTTGTCCAATGCAATACTCTTCCTTAGGTCCCTAAAGCGGTTGAAGAATCCTAGAGCAGTTTAGGTGTCTGCACTAATACTTAAATATGTGGCCAACATAGATCAGTGGTTATCCTTTTTTCTTTACTGTAAGTTCCGAGAGCTCAAATTTCTAAAAGGGACATTGAGATATATACAAGTGTTTCATGTGGTGTTCTAGCTATATCTATATAGAATTTGTTAGTTGGCACATAGTTCTATGACAACAACAGATTGGCATGTTCTTAGTTCTCAATTTTGAAGTACCATGAAACCAATCTATTTATTTTGCCAACTATGTATCATGTTCTTTTTTTCTGGAAAACAATTATCGTCTTGACCCATCAACATATGTGAAAAGCAAAGGAACATAATTATCTGGCTGAAGACCAGAAGTTGGCCTGCTTTCAAAAGTTATTTCACATTCCAACATCAATATCTGTGAAATTATATCTGAACTTGTTTCCAATTTTCCCTAGTTGTTAACTATCTTGGTTTAGCAACATGTGTTTCTGTACTTGGGCTTATCTGTAATTGCCGTGCCAGCAAACTATTTCAACTGTTGTTTCATATTTGCTATAATATTGTTTCCTAGTTCCTAAGCATAATATCTTTCATCCATTATCATCTAGAAATGTTGAAAGGCTATGGTTGTTTTTACTTAATAATTGCTGATAATCTTACAGTGCCACACTTGGGCCCCTCTTCATGTTCTTCAGCATCAGAATCCGAAGGCAATGATGAACAAGAGCAGGTAGCTGTCTCTCGTCTCCTTGCAAGCCTACACCAATCAGAAGGTAACAAGCCATCTCCCCGAAGCAGTGATCGGCAACATATTGGTCAACGGACACCAGTTCCAATTCTGCGAGATAGTAATCAAATATCAAGACATTCCTACTATCCTACCCCTTGCTATAGTTGGATCTACCCAAGTTTCTCTCCTGAAGCAGCAATGTACCAGATTTGGCAGCAAGCCCATACATCTCAGCAACAGAACCACCTGCTGACTGTCCGAGCTTCCCCTCTGCCACCTGATCCTAGATTCCTTCTGATTCCCTAATCAATGTTTCAGCCAGCACAAGGTCAATTCTACCAAGAGAGATTTATTCCTATATTTTGGGTACATTCTGTTTTTGGATATTCAATATAATGAAGATGTTGATATGTACTCTATTTTGAGAAATGTAATAAAGATGGTGATATATAATGTTAAGTTTTTGGAATGTAATATATACTGTGCAGTATAGAGCATTATAAATATGCTAATTTGAATAGTATAAAGTGTTATAAATGTGCTGCATTGAGCCTATACATATTATCTATTCATGACGTTTTAAAATTGTTCTGAATTGTGCACTATATATTAACTATTCATAACGCTTTTATAGAAACTATTCATGACGGTTTCTTTATGACGCTTTTAAAAAACATTTATAACACCCGTTTTCATGACAGTTGCTGTAGAAAAAAAAGCGTCATGGTTCGTCATTAATGACGCTTTTTAGCCGTCATTAAAAGGGTTTTTTGTTGTAGTGATGTGTGTTTACATGTATATATATTATATGTGGGTAAATAGTTATGCTAGTGTATATGTAAATGTGTAGTGGGTTATGAAATGGGGATTTCATTGGCCTATATGTGATTTGGCTCATGGACTAGGTAGGATAGCCTATGGCATGTGGTAGGGATACACTTGTGTATCACCAGACTAGTGTGACTTGTGTGATATTTAGCTAGTTGACCTAGAATTGACTGGTTAAGCCAGGTTTGACCAACCTAGACTAGTTTGACCAAGTTTAACCTCGTTTGACCTAGTTTGACTTATTTAGACTAGAACTGACCTAGTTTGACTGTTAGGGTTGACTAGAGTTGACCAAAGGTTGACTTTAGCATAGATTGACCCCAAACTTCATGTAGATGCATTGTAGCAGTCTATTTCCTTATTTTAGACTTGTTGTGACTTGTACTGTTCTATAGGAGACAGACACCACTCCTCGGACAGTATATTCTCTTCGGATATTCAGGATACCAGGCGAGTACATTCTCTGATCATTTCATATCCTGCTTAGAATTATTTTCCTGCTTTAAATTACTTTACTTGATACTGTCACGTTGGTCACACGGATTGGTACTATATGGATCTTTTCATGAGATGTTATCCCCCTCGGGAGCATCGGATACTGCATGTTTTATGCGTTTTACGAATCATCACGTATCTCTATGCTTCCTCTGATTCACGAATCGCTTGTGACACATGTACTCTCATGTTCACAGAGCCATCATGAATCACCTTCACGTATCACTCATTTTATAAGCCATGTGAAGTTTCATGAATCTTAACATAACTTGAACAGATCTTTGTGTATCGATTGGGGATGGGGGAGTAAAAATAGACATATGAATATTATCCCAGTAGCTGTAGTCATGAATCACTCTCTTAGCTGTAGTCATGAATCTTCTATGCCATTCATATGTTTATATTTTACTCTGACTCACTAGTCACTATTAGCTCTTTATGTATAGTAGATATTTCTATTACAGTTCTCTCTCTGTTTACATGCTGCTTTTCTTCAGTTCATGTATCTTACTTTACTGCATGATTATATTTTCTAACCTGCTATGATCTGTTGAGATGTACTGTACTCACTTTTGTCCTAACTGGACCTGTTGAAAATATTACAGAGGATGAGGAGGAGGTCCTATATACCACCTATTACGGAGCAGGCTTAGACGACACCTGCGACCTGGTTCCTCTGGAGGATCTAGCTGCAGTACAGGATGCTACTCCCAGAGTCTAGGCTAGATAGCTAGGCTTTAGTTTTCTTTTAGCTTTGTTATTTGATTTTCAGTTGGTCTTCCGAGATGTTATATTTAGAGACTTGTATTGAGCTGGATGTTCTTGAGTTGTTATCTTAGACACTTAGATTTTCTCCCTCTTATTTGTATTACATTGTACTTTTGATATCTCTATCTACCTTTACTATTCTGTGTCTGCCTTAGATGTGATTGAGACTGTTCTGTTATGTCACCTCCATTAGGAGTGTATATACTGTACAGGTACCTTTATATTGTTAGATGATTGACCTAGGACAGCATTCAACCACCGACACTGCGGCGTAGGCTGGGCGTTGTTACGTTCTCGTACCCTCACAGTGGGTGGGGTTCGTGACACGTTTTTAGTGGTGGCCCATGCTGGTCGAGTTTATGTAGTGGTATTCGAACTAGAGTATCACTGCAGCCTGCAGTAGGATTAGGATATTTTTGAAGGTACTTAATCATAAATAGTAAAAACTCTTATTCAGATTCCGTATATCTACATTTTGCCGCTTATTGTCTTCCTTGAATTTAAACTGTCCTCCTTTGATATTTCAACTCATTCTCAGCAATTGTTTCCTTTTGATCTGTGTCTCCAGGATGGTTGAGACGCGATCGCATCACCAGGGCCAGGGGGCCGCCGATGAGAGGTCTGTCACCTCTCATACTCAGCAGCCAGCCCCTAGTACCGATGCCCCAGTCATGCCAGCTAGGGTAGGCGTTTCGACAGCTTTTGGAGGAGCCCCACCAGCAGTGAGGCATGAGCCGAGTCCGGTGATTCCGGATGTGCTCCAGCAGCAGCAGCCACCTGCAGGGATAGTTGACGCCGTTCAGCTGTTAGCCTTCTTTCGACAGTACATGGAGGGTCAGCAGACCCAGCAGCAGAGGCACACAGCAGAGCTCACACGAGGCATTGAGCTGGCAATGACTGCGGTAGAGAGTCGTAGCTCTGCCAGCGGTAGCCCCGCAGCCGTACCAGCCAAGGGAGAAGGGCATCCAATATTTCCAGAAGATGCACCCGAGAGACTTCCGAGGGACAGAGGGGATCTTGTATGCCGATGAGTGGATCGAGCATATGGAGGAGATTTTCAGGTTGGCTGAGATCCCGACGAGGCTCCAGATAGAGGCAGCGGCCAGAATGATGCAGTATCTAGCCCGTACATGGTACCAGACCGACCCAAGGGTCGGTACAGCAGGACAGACTTGGGCAGCATTCAAGAAGCTGTTCAAGGAGAAGTTCTTTCCAGACGCAGCGCTGGGAGCCCTCGAGACCCAATTCGAGGCCCTAGTCTAGGGGAACCAGTCCGTGGAGGAGTACGCAGGAGAGTTCTGCCGCCTGAGCAGATTTATGGAGGACCTGTCGGAGACGACGAAGGCTCGGAGGTTCCGAAAGGACTTGGTAAAGGAGGTCAAGTCCTACACCAAGAACGCCTACAGCGCTACCTATGAGGAGATCCTGGTGGACGCTTTTGCTGTAGAGGATGATCTTGAGCTTAGGCTCAAGAGGAGGCGAGACTCCCAGGGAGGCAGCAGTAGTGGAGGACCGGCCAAGAGGCCGCACATTCAGTATCAGTTTCAGCAGCAGTTCTAAGGTCACGGCCATCAGCAGGGACAGCAGCAGCCCAGACAGCATCAGGCACCTAGACAGCAGACAGTCAGTTGCCCCTACTGTAAGAAGCCGGGGCAGGGATGGGGTGAGTGCAGGAGGAGGCTGGACAGGTGCCTACTATGTGGAGCAGCAGACCACCAGCTGAGGGAGTGTTCCCAGTACATAGGCACAACACCAGGAGGAGGAGCCAAGGCTCTGGTAGGTTAGCAGCGGGGACCGTTACCGACGCAGCAGCAGAGATTTGTGCAGTATCAGCATCAGGCTGGAGGAGGCCAGCAGGGGCGAGCTTACGCCATGACAGTCGAGGATGCTCAGGCAGTGGGAGAGGTGCTTGCAGGTTCTGTTCTTTTCGATTCCGTTCCCACCTTGCCTCGTTATATCTATCTTGAAATTCAATTCCATCTGTTCTTATCTGCTTCCTTATTTATTGATAAGTTTTGATCTGGCATTCTTTTCGATTTGGTTTTCTTCCGAGATAAGTCGTATGGGCTAGGTCACCTAAGTTATGGAATCTAGAGTCTTCTGTAGTCATGATAGCTGGCATAGTGAGGACAAATAGTCAGATTGTGGATGTATTTCTCGGGTGTGGGAATTTAAGGTTTTCGCTGCCAAGCATGCGGCAATGCAAAAATTTTAAATACCATAATTCTAGAAATATGTACCTTAGTCGAGGACTCTGTGATTATCATAGCCTTGCTCACTAGCATGACGAAGATTCTGAGTATCATGATTTTGGACAGACGTATATGATTATCTGACGGTATGTTTGAGACTCTGATTGTGGGGTGTTTGACCTAGAAGACTACTACCATTTTAATTTCGAGGACGAAATTTTTCTAAGGAGGGTAGACTTGTAACACCCAGTTTCTAAAATAAGGGTAATTTTGAAATTTTGAATTTTAATTATTTAATTATGATATTTAAATGATAATATGATTTTTGGTGATTTTTAATCATTTTTAAACTATTTTAGATTATGACTTATGATTTTGGTGTTGACTAGTGTAACCTTAGAGCCAAGCCATATGATTAGGATGTTTGACTAGTACATTCTAGCCTAGAGGGTATTTTGGCCATTTTAGGATTTATTTGAATTTATTATGATTTATGGGAATTTGTGTGAATTTAATATTAATTAAATATTGCTATGTGTTGTGTTAGTCATGACTAGTTGAGACTTGTAGACTAACCTAGAACTAACCCTAGTAGGTGACCCTAGTCTAACTCTAGTTAACCTACTTTTAGTCATTAGAAATTAGTCTTAAGGTAGGAAGTATTACTTAAGAGAAATTAGTTCATGACTTATGGCTTAAGTCAATGACTTATGATTTATCAATTTTAAAGCCTAGTGTTTAAGCCATAGTCCCATGACTTAGGCCCAAAACCAAATTAAACCCACCCATGGCAGCCAACCTAGGGATTCCCACCCCTATTTAATGCCTCCTTCATTTAGGGTTAGCCTCTCTTGGAAATAGATCTCAAGTTTAGGAAGAGGTAAATCCCCAACCTTAGAAATTCCTAATTAATTCATTTTAGCTCCTTTTTAGTCCTAGTCTTTTGCAATAGGATCTAATTTATGTTTATATACTGATTTTGGAGGAGCACCTCAGTTTGTATGCAATTTGGAGATTTGGAGTTGCCATTTGGAATCCCCTCTTTGAAGCTTTTCTTGAGTTTTGATACTCAATAGGTAAATCATCTAAACTCATAGTTTTTCCTGATTTCTTTGCATATAAGGTTAGGTTTTAGGGTTTCCTAGCTATCCCCGAAATTTGGGCACAATTCGTGTCCATTTCGTGTCCATATCGGACACGTATCATAGTGATACACTAGGTGTTTGTAGAAATGCCACATAGGAATTTATTTTAATATTTTTGAAATATAATTACATGGATTTGTAGATCTTGATGTGTACATTAATATTTGTGAAGGTGTCCTAGTGTTTTAGTGTCCTATGGTGTCAAAATTTTGGGTTGGACACGCCGTGCACACACGTACACTGTGTCCTGCACCTCGGGCTCATTTTCTCTCGACACAGGACACTTCGTATCCTGATTTTTGGCGTGAGCCTAGGGGCAACGACTGTCACCGTGCTCCCAAAACTTGGGAGCACCTCGTAGTGTGTGCATGGCGCAATCGCCCCCGCACTGGCCGCGCACTGTCGTGCGCAGGCGGCTGTGCACGCGTACAGGCGCTGCTGACACGGGGTCCGTGTCGTGTCTGTGTGTCACGTGGACACGATACAGGCTGACACAGACCTAGCCCTACCCTAGGCGAACCTAGGTGCACACCCACGTGTCGTGTCGTGTCGTGTATCGCGTGTTATACGCGCGTGCATGCGTGCACGATGCTTATTTGTGCACTGATTAGGTTCTGTGTTCGTATATCATTCTAGACACGATTCGTGTCCAATTTCTGGACACGAGGACACTCTCTCGTACCCTCACATGCCTGTCATCAATAACCAACTCTTGGTTTGTCGTCTTGATGAGAATTTGAATTCGAAAATTCGATTTCCCTAAGTGTTCTTCTATTGGACTGATACGCTTTGAAACTCTTTTACTGATTCAGTTTTAGGTATTAAGTTTGCATATTTTTTAAACCAATTTTTGTAATTTTAGTGTTAGTTTAGATTTAGCTACATGTGTGTTAAAGGATGATCTTGTTAGATCGTAATTTTGATGTTTTTGAGTCGAATTCTGGGATTTCCCTATATGAATTGATTATTTGCATTGATTCACTGTTGTGAAAACTGAGATTCAATCTTTGAAAACCTGAGAATTCAGGATCTTAGTATTGGTCTCACTGTTAAATAGGTTAACTGTTATTGAAAGATTGAAATCACTGTTAGGTTTTGAACTGGAATTCATGATGTCAAGTTAAGATTTGTTTCCTATTGTTCTTTCCAAAAACTGAATAGGTTACTTGATAGGTTATTTGATATACCTGAGATTGAATGCTCCTATGAACTGAATGTGAGACTAATATTAGTTTAGAATTAATTTCAAATGAAAACTGAGATCAAGTTGTAATGAAAACTGGGATTTCTTAAAAACCGAAAACTGTATTTGGTTATTATGTTTGATACATGTAAACTGATGAAAACCTGAGAATTCCCCTTGTGCATGAACCTGAGATTAAGTTCGAGATGAAAACTGAGATTGTGATATTTGATTTGATCCCTACTGTTTGATAATATCATGGCATGATTAATCGAGTAGGTTTAAATCAGTTCAGACCATGTGTGAATGTGTTGGCTTGAGATCTTTGTGTATTAATTGGGATTTGTATTGTCAACTAAGTTTGTTTTAATATTTAGAAATCTGAGATTGCCTTGATTGATGTGAAATCAGAAATCTGAGAACACATGTTCAGTCAATTCATGTACACAGTATTCTCTAGCACACACACACACATTAGGATTTCCAGTTTTTCCCTCACTCCCACATTGCCTTACACTGTCACATTAATCCACACTCACACACACAGGCCACCTCCTTATGCACATTAGTTCACTACCACCTGGTTGACCCTGGAAGAAACTAACCTACACATGTTTCACACCCACACACATTCTGAAATTGATACATACACATGGCATACACATATATGCAATACACACACACTTCCTCCATTTCCTGTCACTGTTTTTCACTCACATTGCACTGTCCTCCTATCTATCACACACACACACAAATCATGTACACACACACACTGCCTACACACAGTCCACACACACACACACACATGTCTACACATGACATACACACACACACACATTCATGTATCCCTTTATATGCATATATATGTATTACCTAACCTATGTGTATGTGTGTTTACATGTATATATATATTATATGTGGGTAAATAGTTATGCTAGTGTATATGTAAATGTGTAATGGGTTACGAAGTGGGGATTTCATTGGCCTATATGTGATTTGGCTCATGGACTAGGTAGGATAGCCTACGGCATGTGGTAGGGATACACTTGTGTATCACCAGACTAGTGTGACTTGTGTGATATTTAGCTAGTTGACCTAGAATTGACTGGTTAAGCCAGGTTTGACCAACCTAGACTAGTTTGACCAAGTTTAACCTCGTTTGACCTAGTTTGACTTATTTAGACTAGAACTGACCTAGTTTGACTGTTAGGGTTGACTAGAGTTGACCAAAGGTTGACTTTACCATAGATTGACCCCAAACTTCATGTAGATGCCTTATAGCAGTCTATTTCCTTATTTTAGACTTGTTGTGACTTGTACTGTTTTATAGGAGACAGACACCACTCCTCGGACAGTATATTCTCTTCGGATATTCAGGATACCAGGCGAGTACATTCTCTGATCATTTCATATCCTGCTTAGAATTATTTTCCTGTTTTAAATTACTTTACTTGATACTGTCACGTTGGTCACACGGATTGGTACTATATGGATCTTTTCATGAGATGTTATCCCCCTCGGGAGCATCGGATACTGCATGTTTTGTGCGTTTCACGAATCATCAAGTATCTCTATGCTTCCTCTGATTCACGAATCGCTTGTGACACATGTACTCTCATGTTCACAGAGCCATCATGAATCACCTTCACGTATCACTCATTTTATGAGCCATGTGAAGTTTCACGAATCTTAACATAACTTGAACAGATCTTTGTGGATCGATTGGGGATGAGGGAGTAGAAATAGACATGTGAATATTATCCCAGTAGCTGTAGTCATGAATCACTCTCTTAGCTGTAGTCATGAATCTCCTATGCCATTCACATGTTTATATTTTACTCTGACTCACTAGTCACTATTAGCTCTTTATGTATAGTAGATATTTCTATTACAGTTCTCTCTCTGTTTACATGCTGCTTTTCTTCAGTTCATGTATCTTACTTTACTACATGATTATATTTTCTAACCTGCTATGATCTATTGAGATGTGCTGTACTCGCTCCTGTCCTGACTGGACCTGTTGAAAATATTACAGAGGATGAGGAGGAGGCCCTATGTACCACCTATTACGGAGCAGGCTTAGACGACACCTGCGACCTGGTTCCTCTGGAGGATCCAGATGCAGTACATGATGCTACTCCCAGAGTCTAGGATAGATAGCTAGACTTTAGTTTTCTTTCAGCTTTGTTATTTGATTTTCAGTTGTTCTTCCGAGATGTTGTTATATTTAGAGACTTGTATTGAGCTGGATGTTCTTGAGTTTTTATCTTAGACACTTAGATTTTCTCCCTCTTATTTGTATTACATTGTGCTTTTGATATCTCTATCTACCTTTACTATTCTGTGTCTGCCTTAGATGTGATTGAGACTGTTCTGTTATGTCACCTCCATTAGGAGTGTATATACTGTACAGGTACCTTTATATTGTTAGATGATTGACCTAGGACAGCGTCTACCGACGACACTGCGACGTAGCCTGGGCGTTGTTACGTTCTCGTACCCTCACAGTGGGTGCGGGTCGTGACAATACACATTTAGCAAGGAAGATGATTAATAATCTGCAGGTGGATATCTACTTTAAGATTTTCCGACGGCTATGTGTCGAATTTGTCTAGATGCATTGAACTAAATGAACGCAAGCTAACGGGAATGAAGAGTCACGACTGCCACGTGTTTATGGAAAGATTATTGCCCATTGCTTTGAGAGAGTTGTTGCCTTCTTCCGTATGGGTTCCGTTAGCCGAGCTATCTACATTCTTCAGGGATATTTGTTCAACTAAGTTGACGGTGCAATACATGGTTGAACTTGAGGAGAAGATTGTCTTAACAATTTGCAAGTTAGGAAAAATATTTCCTCCGGACTTCTTCGACAGCATGGAGCATCTACCGATTCATCTAGCATACAAAGCCCGTGTCGGTGCATCGGTTCATTATCGATGGATGTACCCATTTGAAAGGTACATAAAAATCGATATAATTTAAGTTGCATTTTATTGTTAATTCTAAAGATAATTTGTCTGTCTAGATACCTACACCATCTAAAGAAGAAAGTTGGCAACAAGGCTCATATAGAGGCTTCGATATACGAAACATATCTTATCGATGAGGTATCAAACTTCTGCTCCATTTATTTTGATACTCATGTTAAGACAAATCGAAATAGACCTCAAAGGAATGACGAGAACGTTGAGGATGGAGGTATATTCAATGTAAGGGGTAAGCCTATTGGGGCTAGTAAGAAACGGTGGTTGACTGACGACGAGTATGATGTCGCTCACTGATATGTCTTGTTAAATTGTAACATACAAGAAGTGAGAGATTTGGAGAAGTAAGTGACTAAAATTACACTCGTTATAATCTCTAATTTGGTGAAGTAACTGACTACACTTGTTCTTATTCTCTCTAACAGTGTATTTAGAGATGAATTCAAAATGAGGACACCCGATATTACCGATGAAGGACTTCAAAGAGAGGTTGATTGTACCTTTACTTTCTAGTTTCCTAAATACGTAAGTAACTGAGATAATAATTTATGCGGCTACCATTAAAATATATGCATCTGAAATATTTAAATTATCAATATTTGTTTACAGGTTTTATTGCCTGAAACAACACTCACAAATGAGAGTATTCGTTATTTGGCATTGGGACCAAAGAAACATGCAAAGACTTGGCCAGGCTATGTCGTTAATGGCTTCAAGTTTAAGGCAACTCAGAATGCTATAAATGCTGAATATGTCAATGACGGTTCTGGTGTTTGCATAAGAGGCACCATCTATGACGACGAGCTGGACTTTGACTATTATGGAGTGCTTCAGGATATTATAGATTTAAAATATAGTGCCCCATATGATATGCATATTGTGATGTTCAAATGTGGGTGGTTCGATACGACACCAAATATCGGTTGGAGAATCGATAAAGAATTTGGATTCGTCTATATAAATCATCACAGGAGGTATAGAGGATCCGACACGTTTGCGATAGCAAGTCAGGTTGTTCAAGTCTACTATATAAGCTACTCAAGGCGTTATAGAGATCGATTTGACTGGTAGGCAGTATGCAAGATTAAATCAAGAAATACATTTAACGTTGGAGACCCAGTATACAAAGAGGACCAGAACGAAAAGTCCTATAATACTTGGTACAACAATCAGATACCATGAATAATAAAAATATTATTGAGAAAAATAGAGAGGAGGAAGCGGTTGATACACAAGACTTAGCTGTCAACCAGGGGAGAAAGAGGCATCTTGTCCCAAATATTGAGGATGAAGAAGAAGAAGAACAACTTGATGAGGATGAGGATACAGATGAAGTCGACGATGAGGATGAGGATGAAGATGAGGATGATGATGAGGACGAGGATGAGGACGACGATAAAGACGATGACAATGATTATATTAAATATCAGTATATATTAAAAATACTTTCAATTACGTGATTTTAGTTTGACCTCATAAAAGCACTAATAACTTGGTGAATTCAGTTTAAACTTCTGCATATTCTTATTTCAGATGGCACTCCTAGTTATTTTCTTCGCAGCGTCACTTGTCGCCCTGCTGATGGCTAGCACTCGTAGTCGTAGTACTGGTGGTGCTGGTCGTGGTGGTGGTGGTGGGCGTGGTTGTCGTGGTGGTCGTGGTCGCCTTCAGCCTTCTCGGAAGGCAACGCCCGCTAGCGATCTCAATTCTAAGAGTACCCCGGGCACAGACTCATCCCGCCGTCGATCTACCACGGGGCTATCGACACCTTCGTCGAGGGCGTCTCCATCCGCTAGCGGATCTGTTCCGCCAGCGGATCCACCAACGGTACCACCAGTTACTGCATAGTGGGCCTCGGAGTACCCCCAGATTCAGTTACACCCGGTTACTGGCGAGTACATGCGCGGAGCCACGGATCCTCCGACGCCACCAGAGCAGCCGATGGGTGAGTTTCGACGAGTGCTATGGCCCGCGGGTGAAGCGTAAGTAAATTTAAGTTAATTTAATAAATTTGTTTCATTTATTCAAGTTAATAATCCAGTTTTTGCTTCTTTGTAGGTTTTTTCCATGGGATACAACCAGGCTTCTAGGGCAGATTATCTGGGCTAACTACCATGGCCGCTACATCAATTTTTTGAGGTGCCCCTAGACTTGCAGTACCGCTGGCTCGACGAGATGAGGGTGTATATATATATATATCTTGTGATTAATTATTAATTACTCTTTAATCAACTATTTTTTTTGATATCATGATAATTGAATTTGTATGTCCGAGGACCTTTTGGTGGCCCCTCCATCGTGAGGAGGCGATCTGCAGGACCTATAGAAGCGCCGCCGGAAAGAAGATCCGGGATGCAGTTTATGACCTTCGGACGGTGCATTCGAAGAAGGAGTGGATCCGACAGGACTACTATGAGCAGCTCTTGGAGAAGATTGATGCTCCCGCCTTCAAGGAGAAATCGGAAAAAGCAAAAGCAAACCGATGGGCCGCGGGGCTACATACGGGGGGATCAAAGCCCCACGCAGCGATGCTTGTAGAATTGGTGAGATACCGCAATTTTATTCCACTATCTAATTTGGTACTATTAATATACTTAATTAATTAAATTTATGAATATTTCGTATGCAGACCCAACAGGCGTTGAAGGAGGGAAAAGTTGCTGACTCGGTTACCATGCACGATGTATTTCAGCATTCCTACAAGAGGCGAAAAGACGAGAGCTTTATCGACGAGAGGGCTATGGAGACGGATGTAAGTACTTACGTTTATGAGACTTATATTAGAATTATAAGTATTCAAACTATAACTTAGGTAAACTTAGGATTCAGACTATAACTTAGGTAAACTTAGGATTCAGACTATAACTTAGGGAAACATAGGATTTAGATTATAACTTAGGTAAACTTATAGTATAAACACATTCATTTGATAGGCTGCGTATCGTCAGGCCCTTAGTCGGGTTCAGCCATCTGCTCTCGATGATGTCGGCAAAACAACTCCCGTCGGGACGCCCTCTTCGACGGCCGCTCGCTACGATGACATGTTCGTAGATACCGTCGGCAGCTTTAAGAAAGGGCGCCAGTACGGAGTCGGCTCCTTGGCGCCGTTGCACGCGGCGATTCCGAGATTTCCACCTCCCCCGCCTCCTTTCGTGGCTCCGACAGACGATGATGTGAGGTCCCAGCTTGCGCATCTGAATGAGGCGGTGTCGGACTTGCTGGCACAGTTGTCTACGTACTTTTTGCGTCCTTCTACTGCTTCCGGCCCGTCTGCTCCCGGTCCGTCTACTGGTGCTGCCGGTCCTTCTTCCGCCGGGCGTCTCTCATTTGACCCTACTGTCCCTATCGTACCGAATCCTACTGTGATGGCCCTTCTCGACCTGATGACACCAGAGCAGTTACGCCAACTTCCAGACCATGTCTTAGAGGGATTGCCGCCACACCTGGTGGAAGTGTACATGCGTCGGGCGCAGCAGGGAGTACCAGCACCATCAGATGATCCAACTCCTCCTCCTCGTTGATGTTTGTATTCGAAGATTTTGAAAACTGTTTAAATATTGAATATTTGTGTGGATAATTTGAAATATTGGATAATGTTGACTGAAATATTGAATATTTGAAATATTGGATAATTTGAAATATTTGTGTGGATAATTTGTGTTATTTATGTTGGTGGATGTTGTGTGAACAGGGAATGCTCTATTTTATGCAAAAAAAAATCAAAAAATTCCCAGTTAGCGACGGACCCGTGACTACCAACCGACGGAATATCCGTCGCTACCTGGGACTATTCCAAGTTAGCGACGGATGGCAACGACTCACCAATGGAATATCCGTCGCTAACTGGGACTATTCCAAGCTAGCGACGGATGGCGACAACTCACCGACGGATCGTCCGTCGGTAAGGTTCTGGAAGTATGAAAAAAATACAGAATGGGATCGACGGATATTCCCTCGGTAAACCATCGCCAGTAGTCGCTAAAAGTTTGGCGACGGATAATCCATCACCAAATTCGCGACTGGTCGGCGACGGACTAGCGACATATCCCGACGGAATAGCGACGGAATATCCGTCGCCACGGTTCTGGTAGTATGAAAGATTCACAGAACAGGGTTAACGGATGTACCGTCGCTATTCCGTCGGGAGCCCATCGACAAGTAGCGACTACCAGTGATGAGTTAGCGACGGCTATTGCGTATCAGACACTCTCTGATACGCGTTTATCGACCATTTAGCGACGGATTCACGAAGAATATTGCGTATCAGATACTCTCTGATACGCAATTACCGACCATTTTAGCGACGGATACGGCCGTCGCTAAGGCGATGTGTCATTAACTTTCTGATACGTGCTTTGACGAAAATCCATCGGTAATTCGTCGCGAGATGTACGAGTATGGTTGACGAAAATCCGTCGCGAAATCGTCGTTGGACGACAACTTGGCGACGGATTGTTTTTAGCGACGAGTCTTTTCCGACGGATGTTTTTGCCCAAAATCCGTCGGCCATCCGTCGGTATTACCATTTACCGACGATCGGGGCGACGGATAAGGTCATCGCTAAAGCGATGAATTTTGGTAGTAAAATTCGGACAGAGTTCGGTCCTCCAACATTCATAAATTTGAACGTAGGAACCCTATTCTACTACAGGAACAAGGAATAAGGAATACTGGGTCACAGAGACCGAGTTCGGTCATGGACCGAGCTCGGTTCGAGTTCAGTCATGGATCGATTTGGACCCAAATTCGTTCTCTGTAAGACCATAATGGTTTTTGTGGATTTTGGCCATAATGTTTGGTGGACTATGATATTTTTTAGGCTTTGTTTGGGCTTCCTAGTGCTAGTGCGACCCGATGTATAATTGGTCCTACAAAATACAGAAGAAATACAAATTCGAGCATCATGTTGATGACCATTTTATCCTACATGCATGGCTTGACTTGTCTTCTTTCTTTGTATGATGATGGCTTTTTCTCTTGACGATAGTTTTTCAGAGATGTACGTAGGCGATTCAGAGAAATCTTCGGGTAGTCTTTGGCACAACATCATTTCTTCATAGCATTTGTCCTTGCTTACTGCTCTACAAAAACATATTTGTCGAACAAAGCAACATCCTTATTAACAAGTATCGAACAATGTAAGTTTAAATATCAACATTATAGTGATAAATGTTAAACTTAATTGATTAGACATATTAAAAAATATGATACAATTATTAGGCTAATAAATAGTGTGGTTATATGTTTACAATATTTTGACAAAAGTTTCATAAATGACGATAGATATTTCATTACTACGACACGTTTTGGCAAATTGTCATCATTAAATTTTTTTTAATTACACTTATTTAAAAATTATCATCAATAAAATATTATTAATTATAAACCAATTTTGTTGTAGATCGACCCGCACCTGGTGAGGATCGAAGAAAAAATGTACAAAACAAATAACCAAAATCACAAAGAAAGCACAACACAAACACCATAATATTTATATAAAAAAACCATGACTGGAAAAACCATGGGATGATCGGAGTCCAACCCGAAAAAGCCTCTACTATTACAATAACTATATACATGGACTCCTTATAAACTTCTCCCCTGATCCATATGGATTACCGTAATACTTTAATAGATGGAAACACTACAAGAAAAATGGCCATTCTTGACGGTTTATTTTTCAACGGTCGTGAAAAACCGTCGAGAAAATGGGTTATCTTGACAGATTTAGCCTTACATCAACAAAGGACACGTTTTATGTTAATTTAACAATTTTATAGCGTAATAGTTGACGGTTTTAGATGATCCGTCAAAAACATCATTTTATTTATTGACGGTTTGGTGATAACCGTCAACTAATGTATGTGTGAAAAATTTGGCAAGATTTTTTCAGCTGCCATTTTAGTAATTTTTTCAAAACTTTTATATTTGTTGACGGTTTGAATTCTTTTTAATCGAGGAATCCTACAAACTTTCTCCCGATCCCCTCTTCCTTTTCTCCTCCTCTCCTTAACCTTCTCCTTCCTGAGTGAGAGAACCCCCTCTCCTCTCCTCTAAAGAGTCTCCCACAACTCTTCTTTCTCCTTCCTAAGAGAGAAACCCTAACCTTAGTTTTCCCCTCTACCTAAGCTTCTAGGATTTCATCCAGGGTTTCAATCTGATCTCTTTCCCTCTCTCTAACGGTGGACGATTCTCTTCCCACAAGCAAAAGTTCGGCGACCCATCCGCGACACCGTCGGCTCCCACCTCCTCCTCCACCTCCACCTCTCGACAGCCCATGGATGCGTTAGGGTTCCGACGACGGGGCACTGGCGTAAGGCCGATCGAGGTTAGGGTTAGGGTTGGAGATGGCGAGAAAAGGGACTTCGTGGAGGCTCGATCGGATATTGAGGCGGATTCCGGCGTGGATTACGATTGCGATGTTCCAGGTTCGATCTATTCCTTGACGATTTGTAGCTAATGGGCTTGAGATTCCTTGCTACAATTGTTTTACAGAAATTCAAGAATTTTTGTTTTTGGAGAACTTTGTTATGGGGAAAATTACATTATGGAACACAGAAAACATCACCCAGTGTGTAACTTGGAGTGTACGCGTGGGCCGTGGTGTATGTGATACGTGTCTGACACGAACCGGTATGACATGGGCTTGTCACTATTTATTAAGTGTCAATGTTTATTAGGAGCTCCCGTGATGCTCACCCCGGTCCCCCCACCCACCGCTCCCCTTGTCCAAGCACAACGGGCGTCTGCGAAGTCGACGTGCACCATCGGCTCCTCCGACAACATGGTCATCACCCCCTAATCGATGTCGAATTTGTTGGTACACATATTTCTTTCCATCCTTTATCTAATGAATTATCACATCTCCATCACCCCTAATCGACATATTTGGATTCATTTCCGGTTTCGATTGCCTGCTCTTGTTGTGATCTAGTTCAGATGGCAGTGGATTAGCTAGGGTTTCGTTTCTTTGTCGAGTTAGGGGTTCGATTCCTTAATTATGTTGTTCGTTTGGTTATTGATGGTGCTCCGTATTAGGAATGACTGGTATTTGAC
The DNA here is from genome assembly GCA_029216955.1 of Iris pallida. Lineage (NCBI taxonomy): Eukaryota > Viridiplantae > Streptophyta > Magnoliopsida > Asparagales > Iridaceae > Iris > Iris pallida. Next base: position 8,915,654 of record JANAVB010026000.1, on the reverse strand, counting down.
GGATTGCTCAGTGTTAGGAATTCTAGATAACACGTTCACTAAAACCAAATCTGGAACTCTTGAATAACAGTCATTCAAGCTGTACCTAATTTTTTAAATTTGGTTATGAAGCATTCTGTAATCATCTCCATTGCACTAATCCCATCATGATCCATTATATATGTTGTCATATTTTTCAAAATTATATGAACATTCGATTACGTTTCTGCATATACTACAGCTCATCCGCTATTTAAACCTTTCAACATATATTATCTTACATTTTGGGGTGTTGCATCTTTTCTTGGATCTTGAAGAGAGAATAATGTTAGTGCAAGGTGAAGACAAGGGGTTGTTGCAACCCATTCTCTTACACTTTTGATGATGGTGCATGATGTGTGCTTGTGCTGCAAACCAACAGTGCAGGTATTTTTTGCTACTCTGGTGTTAACCGATACTATTTTGCCATTATCAAATTCAATGTTCTATAAATTAAAGAAAAAACATCGGATACTTATTTGCATAGAGTCACTTTGTCAATTGATACTATTTTGCCATTGTTAACTAATATTGCTTACTGAATAGCTAAAGATTTCTTTGCAAAACTGCCACCAAACTATTCATCTTTAATGTTAAGAATTGATTCCAGGATGAAATTATGCCATATGGAATGCAAAAGAACATAAATTCTTGACAAAATGATGCAATCTGGAACATATGACTTCATCACAAAATGATGCAAACTGGACTTTCTATTGAATAAGTAGCACTTCTTTCTAAAGTGGTTTGCAAACTGGACTTAATATTGAATAAGTAGCACTTCTTTCTAAAGTGCTCTTTAAACTGGAACATATGACTTTATGACAAAATGATGCCATCTATTTCGTGTTTGTATACACAATGGTCCAGATGCTTGTAATTAAGCTAATTACATAGCAAAAATACTTTTTGAAATTTGATTGCTTTTAATCCTTAAACTGAAAATAGTTATTGTGGTTATTATTTGTCTTAAGAAGATACATTTAATGAATGTCGAACATGCAGTCATAGGAAAAATCAAAGTTTCTTTTCATGTATATGCTTGAAAAAAGTTGATGTCTTGTGAGGTTCGATATGTTAACTTCTTGCTGAACAGGATATATCTACTTATTGGTGAATTTCTATCTTTAGCATAATTTGACAATTTCTAGCTTCACCTTCCCAAGCCACAGGTTTCCTTATAAGATATTCCGATGGCTTGTCAAACTGAGAAAACATGTTATAGTATGTTATGATCATATTGTAGATACCCATTTGAAAGTGGACATTTATTTTCTACTTATTAAATTATATATATACTTTGCATGTTGGTTATTAAAATTAACATCAATGTGTATCAGAGTTAGGCCTTTTTGGGGTTGCATTGGCCTCTTTTCGCTGCAGCACATGTAATTACCTTGCTTTGCATTTTGCTAATGGCAGCATAGCTGTCTGCAGGGCATTATAAGCAATAGCAGCATGCTTTGGCAAATGCAAAGCATTAGCAGCAGCCGCAAACTGGCCCCTTCACTCAGTTAGCAGGCTCGACTTGCAGGGAATTAGCCTACAGTAGGCAGGTTTGGGGTTTTGGCAAGATAGGGCAGGGGCCAAATTGGTCTCCTTCAGAGCTACATCAGTTGTGGGCCTCTTGATAATATGATTTTCTATATGTATTTGGATCTAACATCAACAGTAGTTATCATTCCCAACTTCGCCGTAACAATTCTGGTAGTAAGAAGCCATTTATAATATGGCCATTCCATTAATGTCTATTATCTTCTTTGACCACTGTATACCAGTGAAAGATACCAATTTTATTATGGATATGCACTACCAGAATAAGTCGTTTTAGCGACGCCTAAAGACGTCGCTAAAACAACAATTTTCGTCGTTAAAAATATTTAGCGACGAAATTACCGACGTTTCGTGCTGGTCGCGGAAATGTAAGTCACTGATCTTCTAAACGTCGCCAAACGTCGCAATTACCGACGTTCGCCGACGTATTTATATGTCGGTATAATGCCGACGTCTACCGTCGTGTCGTCGGTGCTTTGCGACGTAATATTTCGTGTCGCTACGAGTCGGTAAATTTATCGATGAATTACCGTCGAGTCGTCGGTAGTTTAGTGACATGTTCAAAGTCGCTAAATGTTGGTAAATCCTGGGAATTTCTGGGGATTATTACCGACGTGCACCGACGTTTACCGACGTCCTCCGACATATATTGACGTTGCTAAACGTCGGTACCCTGGATAATATCGCTTATCTATCGACGTTTACCGACGCAATGCAGCGTCGGAGGACGTCGGTAAACGTCGCTAAATCTGCAAAAAAATAAAATAAAATAAAATACAGAATGTCCATTTCTCCCTGCAGTTTAAAAAGCTAACCATTTCTCACTGTAGAATAGGATCCAAACAATCACAGAATGTCCATTTTTCACTGTACACAGGTTTCAGTCCCTATAACCAAGTCTACAACAATCACACAATGTCCAATTCTCAGAATGTCCATTTCTTACTGTACACAGATTTCAGTCCCTATAAGCAAGTCTACAACAATATCACTTCATAATATGAAGCTTGGTCGACTACTTTCCGACGATACTAATCCGAAATGGTATATAATAATCCAACACGGCCGATACCTATCGGATATGACCGATACCAAATCGATAAGGCCAATATGAATCCTAGCTATACCGTCGATACATATCGGATAGGACGATACCAATTCGCTAAGACCAATACCAACCGATACGGCCCATACCAAAACGATAGATCGATACTAATCCGATACGGTCAATACTTATAAGTACCTACGGTCCAGGAGGTTGATCCGCTAGTACATCCATGTACGATCAACGAAGTAACGATCCATTTCAATTTGGATGTGAAAATCTGTATCGTAAGACAAACTAAACATAATCAGTTCTATTTCACATGCTTAATTGCCAAGTATGGGAACGAATGGCTCAGAACACAACCCAAAATTTATTCTAGCATACATTAGTATGAATCATCTATGTTCTGTACATATGGTGTAGTATATGTTCTTATCATATCTAGTATATAAAGGATATAACATAATCAAGATGAAATCACATAATGTAATACTAAGACATCATCTACTACTATATAAGATATAGTGATAGGTTGTCGTATCATCATTGCCGAGGGATGAGGGTCGGAGGACAGTCAACTTTATCTACGGCTATATAGTTTCTGTCTCGCCATTCGAATGGCTTAATTGTCAAGTATGGGAACGAATGGCTCAGAACACAACCCAAAATTCATTCTAGCATACATTAGTATGAATCATCTATGTTCTGTACATATGGTGTAGTATATGTTCTTATCGTATCTAGTATCTGAAGAATATAACAGAATCAAGATGAACTCACATAATGTAATACTAAGACATCATCTACTACTATATAAGACATAGTGATAGGTTGTCGTATCATCATTGCCGAGGAAAGAGGGTCGGAGGACAGTCAACTTTATCTATGGCTACATAGTTTCTGTCTTGCCAGTCGAATGGCTTAATTGCCAAGTATGGGAACGAATGGCTCAGAACACAACCCAAAATTCATTCTAGCATACATTAGTGTGAATCATCTATGTTCTGTACATATGGTGTAGTATATATTCTTATCGTATCTAGTATTTGAAGAATGTAACAGAATCAAGATGAACTCACATAATGTAATACTAAGACATCATCTACTACTATATAAGATATAGTGATAGGTTGTCGTATCATCATTGCCGAGGGATGAGGGTCGGAGGACAGTCAACTTCATCTACGGATACATAGTTTCTGTCTCGCCAGTCGAATGGCTTAATTGTCAAGTATGAGAACGAATGGCTCAGAACACAACCCAAAATTCATTCTAGCATACATTAGTGTGAATCATCTATGTTCTGTACAGATGGTGTAGTATATGTTCTTATCGTATCTAGTATCTGAAGAATGTAACAGAATCAAGATGAACTCACATAATGTAATACTAAGACATCATCTACTACTATATAAGATATAGTGATAGGTTGTCGTATCATCATTGCCGAGGGATGAGGGTCGGAGGACGTCGGTAAACGTCGCTAAATCTGCAAAAAAAATAAAAAAAAATACAGAATATCTATTTCTCCCTGCAATTTAAAAAGATAACCATTTTTCTCTGTAGAATAGGATCTAAACAATCACAGAATGTCCATTTCTCGCTGTACATAGGTTTCAGTCCCTATAACCAAGTCTACAACAATCACACAAAATATAGGAACGAATGGCTCAGAACACAACCCAAAATTCATTCTAGCATACATTAGTGTGAATCATCTATGTTCTGTACATATGGTGTAGTATATGTTCTTATCGTATCTAGTATCTGAAGAATGTAACAGAATCAAGATGAACTCACATAATGTAATACTAAGACATCATCTACTACTACTATATAAGATATAGTGATAGGTTGTCGTATCATCATTGCCGAGGGATGAAGGTCGGAGGACAGTCAACTTTATCTACGGCTACATAGTTTCTGCCTCGCCAGTCGAATGGCTGCAGGGACTATGTCCTGATCACCATGTCGTACCGTAAATTAATGCAAATGGAGCTGGAGCCAAAATACAGAAACCAAAATATGATATCCACCTCAAGTGTAGAGTCGGGAGAGAAGAACTTTTCCACCCTCTCCCTCTCTCACGCTATCAACGTCACAACTTTTCCACCTCGAGTTCTGATCAAGCATTTTCCTTCTCCTCTCCTCCACCATGGCTCTGAACCCATATGCTCCTCCCTACTTCCCTTCTTCTTATTTGACTCTCTCAGCCACATATGATATCCAGCTCAAGTGTAGAGTCGGGGGAGAAGAAGTGGGCAGGAAGAGGAGGGGGAAACAGCACAGCCGACGGCATGACCCGGAGGAAGTACAGAGGTTTTCTTTAACATACGTAGGAGAACTATAAGGATATATCTTTTCACAACATATCACCTTGTCAAAGACCCTTAATGTGACAACCATGTTACCGCGGTGTCGGAAGACTAACATGTCATAATTTTCTAAGCCGTGTGTTTTGACATAATCCTTCAACCGAATTTCAGTTCTATGTAATAATGCAAGATTACTACATAGGAGGAAAGAGTTGGGAGGATTACGTCAAAACACACGGCTTAGAAAATTATGACATGTTAGTCTTCCGACACTGCGGTAACATGATATTCACATTAAGGGTCTTTGACAAGGTGACATGTTATGAAAAGATATATCCTTATAGTTCTCCTACGGATTGGAAGAAAACATATGTACTTCCTCCGGGTCATGCCGCTGGCTGTGCTGCTTCCCCCTCCTCTTCCTGCCCACTTCTTCTTCCCCGACTCTACACTTGAGGTGGATATCATATGTGGCTGAGAGAGTCAAATAAGAAGAAGGGAAGTAGGTAGGAGCAGATGGGTCCAGAGCCATGATGGAGGAGAGGAGAAGGAAGATGCTTGATCAGCATTGTCTTCCGGATCGTCCTCATCAAGGCATAACGGACTGCTCAGCGTGCCCAGCTTCTTCAACTTCTCGCTGGCTGCAGAGTCGAAATGGGAACGGGTCCTCTTTGCCGGCCCGGAGCTCTGACTCGCACTCGTCGTCGCGCTACTGATTTTCTCTCCTCCTCTGACGCGGGTCATAAGAAAAGAAATTTCGTACCTCTTCACATAAACATCATTATCGCCTTGTACTCGAGCCTCCTTGTCTATGAAACTATCAAACTTCTCAGAGTCATCGGAGAAGGAGTCGAATGAGTCGGCGGTGATAGCAAATGATTGTAAGACAGGGAGCGAAAAGACAGGCGAAGAAGAGGACGATACGAGTCGAATGGGAGATTCAAGTGACAATGTAGGCACCGAGAAGTTGGATAGCGTCACAGACGAGGAGGCTCGAGTACAAGGCGGCAATGATGTTTATGTGAAGAAGAGGTACGAAATTTATTTTCTTATGACCCGCGTCAGAGGAGGAGAGGAAACCAGTAGCGTGGCGACGAGTGCGAGTCAGAGCTCCTGGCCGGCAAAGAGGACCCGTTCCCATTTCGACTCTGCAGCCAGCGAGAAGTTGAAGAAGCTGGGCACGCTGAGCAGCCCGTTATGCCTTGATAAGGACGATCCGGAAGACAATGCTGATTCAGTTTTGCCTTCCTTGGATGGTATTGATTCTGTAGATCCGTGTATAAAAGAGGAAGAGATTGGGAGTAGAGTGGACCCGGAGGGAAATGAGAGATTGGAAGCTGGGTCAATATCCAAGAAACGAAAAAGAGTCGAGGATTCTGATAGGTTGTCGTATCATCATTGCCGAGGGATGAGGGTCGGAGGACAGTCAACTTTATCTACGGCTGCATAGTTTCTGCATCGCCAGTCAAATGGCTGCAGGGACTATGTCCTGATCACCATGTCGTACCGTAGATTAATGCAAATGGAGCTGGAGCTGGAGCCAAAATACAGAAACCAAAATACAAAGTACAGAACCAAAATACAAAATACAAAATACAGAAACCAAAATACAAAATACAGAAACCAAAATACAAATACAGAAACCAAAATACAAAATACAGAATCCAAAATACAAAACACTGTGAGAACGAATGGCTCAGAACACAACCCAACCGGAGAGGATACTTTGAGAGATCCATCTGAGTAGGACGTATACTCTGAGAGATCACCTTTACAAGAATGATATCAGTAGTGGGATTGAGTGCTGGAGGAGATATTATCAGAGTATACGTCCTACTCAGATGGGTCTCTCACCGTTACTATTTTTTTCTGACAGCATGGTGGATGTGCTCCGTCAAAAGATTTTTGCTCCAAGCCAAAACTTTGTTCCGGAGCTCAAGTGGACATCCTTAGTGTAGAGCTCGAGTAAGAGGTTCCTGACAGCATGGTGGTCTCCTTTGTCAAAGTATCCGTGCTCGTCCCACAACCAATGTGGGATGAGCACGGATACTTTGACAAAGGAGACCACCATGCTGTCAGGAACCTCTCACTCGAGCTCTACACCAAAGATGTCTACTTAAGCTCCGGGGCAAAGTTTTGGCTCGGAGCAAGAATATGTTGAAGGAGCACATCCACCATGCCGTCAGAAAAAAAATATTAACGGTGAAAGACCCATCTGAGTAGGACGTATACTCTGATAATATCTCCTCCAACACTCAATCCCACTACTGATATAATTCTTGTAAAGGTGATCTCTCAGAGTATACGTTCTACTCAGATGGATCTCTCAGAGTATCCTCTCCGGTTGGTTGTCGTATCATTATTGTCGAGGGATGAGGGTCGGAGGACAGTCGACTTTATCTACGGATACATAGTTTATGCCTCGCCAGTCGAATGGCTGCAGGGACTATGTCCTGATCACCATGTCGTAGTCCAATGCAATCCAGAGATTGACACAGTACTAATTCATATATGTAGTCCAATACAAATAGTCTAATACAAAAATAACCCAATACAAATAGTCCAATACAAATAAGTACTAATAGCTAATGAGAACCACGCTGCTCACGCAAACGCTCAGTGATACGATCACGCAACCACCTCAAAAAAGCGAGATCTTTGGCGTGAGGAGAGATGTCGTCCCTTGCAAGTGTTGCACGAATAGAACTCCCGGTCTCACTAGCTACCGGTGCTCGATGAATAGAACTCCCGGTCTCACTAGCAACCGGTGCCACTTCCTCCTTAACTGTAGGAGGAGCCACCTCAGCATTCACTATTTCCCTCAAACGACGTGCCGCTCCTTGGGTCATGGGTGCCATCAGGTAAGATCGATAGTCACAAATAATATAATTGTAACATAAATAAGCTAAAGGAACCATCATGTAATTTGAGTACATTTTCGAAAGCAGAGGGATGAGGGTCGGATGACAGTCAACTTTATCTACGACTACATAGTTTCTGCCTCGCCAGTCGAATGGTTGCAGGGACTATGTCCTGATCACCATGTCGTACCGTAGATTAATGCAAATAGAGCTGGTGCTGGAGCCAAAATACGGTTGGTACTAACCTCAATAGAATAAACACTCTCACGGCTCGAAATACTAAGACATGCTCACGCCTTACTCTTGTGACACTCCCTTTCAAATACAAACACACACCTATATGTTCCCTTACACATGTTGCCATGTTACCTGTAAAAATAGGAAACCCTTGTTGTCTATAATAAGACACTATTTACCAAAGAGAACCATACTGTAGAACTCACACTTTAAGACAATAGATGAAGGAAGACTTGTATGGAGGATCGATAGGGTTGAGCGATGTCATTTTATTCTACAAAGAGAACCATACTGTAGAAATCATACTGTAGAACTCACACTTTAACACAATTCTACAAAGAGTTGTCATAGGGTGTTGAGCGATGTCATTTTATTCTTTTCTTCTTCTTCTTCTTGGGATTTTTGAGTATTGGATCTTGAGACATATATAGCTAGAACTTACGAAGAATGGAGTACCATACTTCAACAAATAGATGTTGACTAATTGGTTCATATACTTGTTGTCTAAAATAAGTGTAGGAATGTTGCAAGGTGAAACAATGTATCAAACACTATATCGAAACCCAAACCCAATATGCAAATCCAAATTAATACGAAAATACACAAGTGTATGTAGGGGATTAAGTGTACAGAGGTGAAATACATATATATGCATGCTTGGGGGTGTCCACGTGTCCAACAAATGGACACAAAGCGTCCAAAACCTCACGAACACACTGTATCAGTGAACACATGGTCGTAATGTGTCTCCGTGTCCATTTTGGACACGAAAAACACCTCAATTAGGGTTAGGGTTTACCTTCCGTCTCCTCGCGGTGGTGGAGGAGGGGATTAAGTGTACAGAGGTGAAATACATATATATGCAAGCTTGGGGGTGTCCACGTGTCCAACAAATGGACACAAAGTGTCTAAAACCTCACGAACACACTGTATCAGTGAACACATGGTCGTAATGTATCTCCGTGTCCATTTTGGACACGAAAAATACCTCAATTAGGGTTAGGGTTTACCTTCAGTCTTCTCGTGGTGGTGGAGGAGGAGGAGGAGGAGGATCTCGCGGTGGAGGAGGAGAAGGGGCTCGCGGTGGAGGAGGAGGAGAAGGGGCTCACCGGAGGGAGGAGAAGGGGCTCGCGGTGGAGGAGGAGGATGAGCGGCGCCGGAGGGAAGGGGGTCGGGCTGTCGTCGAGGTCGGGGAAGAGGGACGGGAACAAAAAATTTGGGGAGAGGGAGAAATGAAAAGTCGAACCGAGGAAACCCTATTTATCAGAAATTAGCGACGTCAGTAAATACGTCGCAAAGCGTCGGTATTCGTTTAATATTCGGCGACGTAATAATTTTTGCGACGCTAAACGTCGCTGAACTAATAAAACTGGCAACGTTTTCCGACAAATCAATGACGTTGGTTTTTATTACACTAAAGGTAGTCGCAATATGTCGCTGTTTGTCGCTATCAGCGATGTATTGTGACGCATACTTTTGGAGTCGCTAAATCCAAAAATATTAGCAACATTTTAAGTCGGCATCGCTAATTTCGTCGCTGATATGACTTATTTTGGTAGTGATGGTATTATCACCTGAACAACCTTTTTAGAGTCTTATCAACTATATGTAAACTATTTGCTGCAAAAAGGTTTGGAGTTACTGAATTTGTGAACCCGAAGGACTATGACAAACCGATCCAACAAGTCCTCGTTGACCTCACTGATGGTGGTGTTGATTACAGCTTTGAATGCATTGGAAATGTTTCTGTCATGAGGGCAGCTCTAGAATGCTGCCACAAGGTAACGAGTGTTGCATGATATTCTTGTTTGTAAGCTCTCTTTCGTGAGCAAATTTCTGATAGATGTTCACCCTTACTTCCCACAGACTACCTCTTGCGTTTTTGAATGAAGCTGAATTTTCTTCTTTCCAGATCATAATTTGATATGTTAAATTTCAATTCTGGTTACTTACAGTGTTACTAACACCTTTAACTGTAGATGAGTAAGTCTTGTGACCTGTGTCAGAGTGAGCATTTTTGTAACTTGACCATGTTACTTACAGTGTTGCTTCAACTCTCCATCGATTTTTGCTGAATTATCTTGTTCATTCAAGTATTTTAGGCATGAAAATTTGTTCATATTTACATCTTTAGAAAAACAGCATGATACTGGAAAATTGATGCAGTTTGTTATCTAATTTGTTCATCTTTTGATATCTAATTTGTTCATCTTTTCACATCTAATGTGTTCATCTTTGCTTCTTTGAAATATGATAAAGTTTAATAGGAAAAAATGTTTGATACTTTAAAGTCTGATACTTGAAAAAAAAAATCTAGAATTAGATATCAAAATGGAAGGGGAGGTTTCAATCTAGAATGTAACACATTAGATTGAAAACTAAAAGTTTGATACTTGAAAGTCTGATACTTGAAAACAATCTAGTTATTGGTGGGTTGGGTGGTTTTCAATATGGAAGAGAAGGTTTCAATATCTATCTATGACCAAATTATATATTAGATATGAAAAAGTTTGATAATTGAAAGGCAATATTTGAAAACAATCTAGAATTAAATATAAAAATGGAAGAGAAGGTTTCGATCTAGAATCTAAAAAATTAGATTGAAAATAGGTAGTCTGATACGGCTGAAATCATATGCTTATCTAACAAATTCCTTTGTGAACAGAGATGTTCTACTAATGACTTGTCAAGTTCATGAAATTTAGTTTTGTCAAGTTAAGTTTTTTCCAAATTCGTTTGGACCAAGTTAGTTTTTGTCAGGTTATTACCATCTAGAATTCATGACTTGTCAAGTCAATGAAATTGAGAATCATAGGGTTGATGTTCTAATGAGATGCAATCAGTAGAAAATGCTAATCATAGGGTTATCATAGGTTGAGTTAAGAGAACTTGAGAAGTATATAGTTTCTAATTTGCTATATTTTTACTTTTTGTTATGTATCAGTTGTTGCTATGTGTCCTTCAATTTATTCTTTTTTGCAATGTCATTGTTTGGTGGGTTAGAGTTTTACTAATACTTGCTTATTGCTATATATCCTTTAATTTGTTCTTTTTTGCAATGTTAGTTGAAATAAGCTAATTTTTTTTAGAGTTTTTGTTCTAAGTTGATATCAGTTTATACAAACATGTGCATATAATGATTAAATACATTTCTCTTCTTCTCGCAGGAACTACATGGAAAATAAAGGTGTTGTGAATATGGGAGGGATGTGCTTCGGCCGGATTTGCTACATATTTTATTTCTAGTTATATAAATATCAGTTTTGGATGTTTAATATGTACAAAAACTACATACTTTGGTTGGATATGTTGTGGTTGGATGTGTGTTGGATGTTTGTGGTTGAACTTATATTGGATGTGTTGGAAGTTTGTGGTGTATAAACAATACAGTTTGTTAATATAAAAATTGGATATTACAATTATTTGATGTGTGTATATCTTCTGGATTATTGATGTTATGTGTATGTTCGATTCATTATATATAAATTTTTGGCTATATATAATTTAGCTTCTCTTGACGGTTATAAAACGTTAATAATTAACTCAATCCTGCTGCAACTGCTATTTTCATTGAAGATTTTTTTGACGGTTAATGACCGTCATCTAGGCCGGACTCAAGAAATGTTTTTGCCTATGTTGACGGTTTCTAAAACCTGCTATCTTGACGGCTAAAAACAGTCAACAAAAATACTTCATATGACGGCCAAAAACCGTCAAGAAAAGCCATGCCAGCGACCGTCAAGAAAAGGGGGGTCTTTTCTTGACTCCGGTCTAGTTGACGGATCCACAACCGTCAAGATACCCATTTCTTGACGGAGAATCACCGTCAAGAAAAGCCTTTATTCTTGTAGTGAAATAGATTACAATGAGTAGAACGAAAATTACCGAAGACTTCATGAGAAGGAAGAACCATTATAGAACTATTCGAAACGATCTCTCTTCGAACCAATCTCAAAAACTATGAATCTCTCTCTTTCTCTCTTAGAAACTTACAAACTTGAGAAAGCTCTCACATTTGATCTCTTGATAATGATAATGGATTAGGGTTAGAGAAGACTTATGTGAAGCACCCCAATCCTAAAAAGATTTAGATTCACGATCCAACGGTGTAAATAAAATACCCAAATTTGACCTTTAGCCCTGATACAGGTAGTAGTATACTTGCGGTATACAACAAATGCTCATTTTTAGTAAGAACCTATCTAGAATAAATCGCTACCAATTTGATATTGATTTTCGAATAAACTCTAATACATGCTCAAATGCGCCACCTGTGTCGTCTATGACTTTCCTAACTTCTTCGACAAACGAATGACGCTCATCAAACTCCGGGATGTTCTCCAAATAGGTTGTGAACCCCATCACCAATTAATTTTCTATCTATATCATATAACTCTGCATCTTATACACGTATATACATAATAGATGTAAGTTTTGCTTAAATCTAATATGAGTATATTTATTAATGGATTGATTTAGAAAATTAAATAAATCTAATCCAAATAAACTTAAATAAGTCTAACACATATAAAATTAATGAGACCAAATGCAACCATAATTGAATCAAGCCTAGCGTACCATGGATTTAAATAGGACAAAAACAATCCGAACATATTTTAGTATTTTTTTTTTTTTGAGATATACGACGTTGTGCTCGAGACTATGAGCACGCTGCATAGCATGTCTAGCCCACTGTCTCCCAACTCCCAACCTATTTAAGTTAAATTCAAAATATTTTTCTAGTATATAGAATATAAAATTCTAACAATCTCCATCTTGTTGTGTTCAACTTGATATATCTTGATATATATATATATAAAAGACTTGATATATCTTGAACCTGTAGTTATATAGCACATGTCACAACCCCCGTGAGGTTGATTAAAATTTTCAATACTGTAAAACTTTAAGAGTAATAGACATTCCAAAAACATCATGAATTAGCAGTGGTGGGAGTTGATGACAGTGCGCTCAAAGACATGCAATATTGCGTACAAAAAATTTCGTACGTATCGTCAGACATCTGAAAATATAAAAATGTATTGTATCTAATGTGTAACTAAACTCTTTATATAAATCTCAATCTTTTATCAGCTCCAAAATAACCGGATGGGAGACAGAAAAGTCCATTCATAATATAATGCTCTTCTTGAGCTTATTCACTTGAAATCCAGACAACACAGAGAGCAATGCTGATGCTACACTTGACATTCCTTATGCAGCACAAAACAGTAATTCAATCAATATATAATTTACTTTTCATTAATTTTTCCTCTCGAGAAGATACTTTGAAGTGGCTTCAGCAATGACAGCCAAGGGGTAGGTACTTGCCAAAGAAGCATTGGCAGCATGTTCTTCGTCGATTTCATACTCCACCGTAGATTTGATTGTAGACGAGTCATCAGTCCTCTCCACGATCTCGAGACGAAATAAGTAAGAACGAAAGCCCATATCCAAGAATCCTCCTTCGACCACCACAACGTCCTTCGATCTCTTTTTATGATCAATGATCACAAACTTCTCCTTCTGATATCTAGGACCTGGAAATCCTGGCAAAAGAGCAAAATTTATAGCTGTCAGGTTTACTCACTGCTTTTGAACACAAAAAGAAAACCATATTATTGAGGCTAAGAGTGGAACCTGGAGGGAAGGTAACACGAAGAATGGTGCCGATGCCGCCATCCCCTTGTTCGATGTCTACCTTCGATATGAGATCGGGAAGACATTTGGCTGCAATCTCTGACAACTGGAGTGTGCTATAGACTTCCCATATCTGAATTGCCGGAACTGCAACATCCAACTCATGCGAGAGAGTTCCCTTCATTCTTTCCTTCTTCTTATTACTGTGTCCTATCCTAATTCATATTATGCATAAACTGGATGTGTTTATATATACAAGGTTACACGGAATCTCAAAACACAAGGCCGGCAGAGACTCCTCTCTCTAAGGTGACAAAATATCTTAACATGTTGGCTTCACTACTGCCCAAAAACATGTATAGGAAACCTTCCGATTAGTCCAAACATGACGACATTAGATATATATGCCGTACAGTTATCATCGAGGTTTGCCCTTCTGGCAACTTGGTGGCGTCAAACTCCACAGCTAAGCATGTTTGTGCAACAATAATACCCAGGGCAATGACATCCTGAAAAGTGTATATATGTCAAGAAATGTTGCATGTGAAACCTTAGCTTGTTGGACTCTCTAAATTAAGCAACAAAGACAGAATTGCATACACAAGAAATTATATGATTATATATTCAAGGTTATAAAGATGGACTTACAGCTGTGAGATATTGAATATCACAAATTGTTCCTGACTACAACTTTGCTTGAAAGGAGATGATTACAAACTGCACTGTAAATTTGCAACTAATATAAAATGCTAGAAATAGAAATTGTTTTTCTCTTTGCAATCGCAGTTGCTACAACGAGATAAAACGATTACAAGAACTAGAAGGAGAAGTGAGAAAAGAAAACTTCTTGCTGGGATGATAAAGATCATCATTGCTCAAAACAAGATCCGTCTTCTTATAAACGATCTCCTTCCAAGAACAGCAAGTTCCATAATCAAATTTGTGGAACCCTGCTGTGACCTCTTGTGTTAGAGGTCGAACGGACGAACTCGCGGAACAAGATCTCATGGATAGATGGCATCCATAGCAAATCCTGAAGTTAGCAAGAATTCTCTCTATCTCATCTCTTCTGTTGTATATTTCCAATAGTATATACAGGGAGAGACGAAAACCCTGACTCTAATCCAGCCGCTGCCCCTAGTCTCGATGATTAGGATCAACCAAAACTGAATCCAAAAAGATTAGTATCAATTTAAATCAATTACTTACCATATATGTCCAGTTAGCACATTTTTCGTACAATCAACACAATCTACGTGCAGATCCCGCGATGTGCACACAGATCTCTCAGCCTCTCCTGCCACGCAGATCTCGTAGTCACGTAAATCGCACAGACGTACAGGTTGAACAATTCGCACGCTCACGCTTCTGCGCACCAGCGTCATGCAGCACCCGCACAGCTACGCACATAGAAATGCTCACAGAAATGAGCGCATGCATGAGTGCCATCTCGCACCGATGCGTACGTGCAAAGTGCAAAGTGTGCCATCAAACACCACTTTGCGCACTTTACCCGAGCCCGAGTTCGAGTCAGTGTTCTAGTTTGAGTATGAATCGCTATGCCCCTACAGGACTTGGCTCCTAAGGATATTCCCTAAGAGAATGACAAAAAACATAAATATTTCTTTGAGATTTAAACTCAGCTCATCTAGGAAAATACCCCACCATGGCAGCAGGATTTTTCCAATGTGGGACTATCCTTCAAATGGCCAAAGCAATATATATATATATATATATATATATATATATATATATATATATATATATATATATATATATATATAAACCAAGGCCCATGGACAACGCCACCCAGCCAGCTTTGGCCCGGATGCCGAGGACAACGCCACTCAGCCGTCCCCGTTGGAGTGGAGGCTCGAACCCGTGCCCTCAGCCCCCGAGTGCCAGCGGTCTTACCGGTGCGCCACCGCGCCACTGGCTATATATATATATATATATTGGAAAAGGTAATTTTATTCATACTTAAACTGTTACATCTCGGGAATCAGGGAGGAATTTTCTGATTCCGTAAGCACCAAATATCATGCTCAATATTATACAAAAGACTGCCCTCCGAGGAGTAATTGTGCTAAAAAATACGAGCATTTCGCTCCCTCCAGACGTGCCAGACTGCTGCGGCCAGCCGAAGACGGGCCTCTGTGTACCATTCCACTCCTTTACTCTTCCCGCGTAAAATCTGTTCCAAGACTTCATCCGATCCCAAGTCACCTCTGGATTGTGTGTTGAGTTTACGCTCTTGCTCCTTCCATATTCGTCTGGAAACTTCGCAGCCAAAGAATAGATGTCTCGCAGTTTCTTCTCCCTTCCAACACAGAACACACAAGGAGTTCGTAATCGGAATTCGGAACCTGGCAAGTCTATCCATGGTAAGGAGTCTCCCCCGGAATAGCTTATGGAGACATAACTGCATCTTCCTTGCACTGTGCTTGCACCATACGACCTCGGCCGGCCCCATACGTCAGCTACCTCCCTTGCTTGGTTGTATGCAATATTTGAACTGAACTCACCATTAGTGGAGTTACTCCATCTCCACCCGTCCGATGGAAGGTTAGGATCTAACCGAACCTGCTGAATTATAGGCGCAAGAAAATGTGCGCGGGGAAGCCTGTCCAGCATCCAACCTCCCTCTGTTAGTATACTCGAGACTTTGGTACCCATGTAAGCAGCGGCAGAGTCCTGCCCATCCATCCAATTCAGTAGGCTATCGTGTGCAAGCCAAGGATCACGTCACAAATCCGTGGTTTGTCCGTCCTTAATAGCTCTCTCCAGACATAATTTAACCGCTGTTCGATTCTTTAGCATTTGCTTAAAAGGGACTGATTCGTTATTATTCTCCTGATATGCCCAGAAGCTCTTTCCTTTCAGATATCTGTTTTGCATCCAAGAGGACCACAGGGAATTTCCTTGTAGGAATTTCCAAACAAATTTTCATCCCGCCATAGTTCGCATAGCGCGAATAGAACGTAACCCAACACCGCCTTCTTCCTTTGGCCTACAGAGATCCTGCTAGGAAATGGTGTGTATGCCCCCTCGCCAAATAAATGTTGCACACATCTTTTCTAGTTTCCCGATGGTAGCTATCGGAAGGAGAATGGATTGGAGCCAGAAATTTGTAATAGATAATATAACGGAGCGTACCAGCTCGATCCTGCCGCCGAACGATAGATTCTTAGCCTGCCATCCTTCCATCCGTCGTTGTGCAAACTCCACAATACTATTACATTCCCCCGCAGTCGCATAATTGACTGAGAGAGGGACACCGAGATATTTAACTGGCAGCTCTCCCTGAGTAATACCCAAGATGGCTGCCTTCTCCTCCTTATTCAGACATCTCTTGCTAAAGTAAACTGTGCTCTTGGATTTATTAAGTTGTAAACCTGTCATCCTCCCGAAACCCTCTAATATGTTAGTCAGAGCTTGCAAGCCAGTAGTTGTAGGCCGTAAAAACACCAGCAAATCATCCGCGTATATGAGATGTGTCACATGTGGTCGAATATGGCTGAATAAGGGAACGATAGTCTGCTGACAGCTAGCTAAATCCAGCATACAAGTAAAATATTCCATGATGATAGTGAATAAGTATGGGGATAAAGGACAACCCTGCCGCAAACCTCGGGTGCTCGGAAAAAATCCATGTGGCTGGCCTTTGATAAGCACCGAGAAAGTGGCCGACAATATACATTCCCGAATGCAAGAAATCAACGGACTCGCGAATCCCATGGCTGACAAAATATGACAGAGAAAGTCTCTGTTGACCATATCATATGCTTTGCGAAGATCCAGCTTGATACAGGCTCTGTCCGCCCCCGGTCGGTTGAACTCTCGAACCAGCTCGTGACCCAACATGCTGTGCTCGACGATTGATCGTCCTTTTATAAATGCTGCCTGATTTTTTGAGATAAGATCCTACATCACATGTTCCATACGCTTGCAAATAAAGTGAGTAATGATTTTATACAGATAATTGCAACAGGAAATTGGTCTAAAATCTTCGAGCGAAGTAGCTCCCTCCTTTTTTGGAATGAGAGTCAAAAAAGTATGATTTATCTCTCGTAGTAGACGTCCGTGTCGGAGGAAATCATTTATAATCTCCGTCACTGGAACTTTAAGTGACTGCCAATGAACCTTGTAGAATTTGTTCCCAAATCCATCAGGCCCAGGGGCCTTATTCGGATCAGCCAACTTAATGATCTCGGTTATCTCTTCACATGTTGCTGGGGCCAGTAAAGTCCGATACCAGCTTCCGTGACCAACTTCTTGCATACAATGTTAGAAAATTGAGTAAGATAGTCAGTCTGATTATATAAAGAAGAGTAGAAACGTACCGCCTCTGTCGCAATATCCGTCTGATCAGTAACTTCCCTACCGTTACCATCGATAAGCCGATGGATAGCATTCCGTGTCTGTCTAGCACGGACAATATCATAGAAAAATTTTGTGCACTTGTCACCGTCTTTCAGCCAGTGGCATTTGGCTCTTTGAGCCAGCTGGACTTCCTCGATGGTCCGGAGTGTGCCAACTTCTTTGGCCAGCCGCCTCTCCTGGGCGGCCAATTCTTCATTCAGGACATCCTCTTCCAGCTTCTTTTGGAGCTCGTGAAGCTCCTTCTCCTTATCAGTTAAGATGGCCTGTGGCGCAAACTTTCGCCAGAGGAGGATGGCCCCTTTAATTCGCTTGAGGCATTGAACCATGATGAATTGAATGTTTCCATGCACCTTTGCCGACAGTGCTGGCTGGACCGCCTCCCCGTAACCGTCCATCATATGCCAAGCGTTGTTGTATCGGAACGGATTCGAATTCTTCGGCACCGCCGGGAGGAAGGAGATTTTCAGCGGGGAATGGTCGCTTGTGCCCGCGGCAAGGCCTTCCGACTTCACATGCGGGAACACGTCAAACCAATAGGAGTTTCCAAGTGCCCAGTCTAATTGGCACGCCACCCGCTTGGTCGTCGACTTGTTGTTCCAGGTCCAAACATGGCCAGTTCTTTCAAGGCAACGAAGCCCTGATTGAAGTAAACATCCTTGGAAGTCTCGCATCGTGGCTTCCGGAACACCCCTGCCTCCTACTTTCTCGTGTGGCAGTAGCACGGCATTGAAGTCCTCGATCACGAGCATAGGCAACCGGTCGTTACTATCAGCCACCCTGCTCAAATTTATGATGTCCTGCCACATTAGACGGCGAAGAATGCGGTCATTATGACCATATGCGACGCATAACAGAAAACGGAGCCCCCCAGGATTAGTAAGTACAACTGCAATGATTTGCTTGGAAGTGTAAATAACCTGACCTGTCCAGCATCTATTCTCCCATCTTATCCAAATTTTGGCCATATCACACTTAGCAAGGTTGTGAGCTTGTGACCAGTTCGCCTGCGTGCGCCGAGTCAACATATCTTCAGACTTGATTTTAGTTTCAAGAAGAGCTGCTATAGTACAATGCCCTCTTCGTATCGTATCCGAAATCTCTCTCCATCTACCTATCGAGCAGGCGCCTCGAACATTCCAAACTATCAGAGACATTGATTAAGACTTGGTTCCCCTCTATCACACTGCTCCTCATCGCCAGGGATGGACGACAAGTAGGCAACCATGTCTAGACATTGCGAGACACCCGCTTCTCCTTCTCGAACTAGAGCCTCCCATTCAGGGTTATCTTCTACGAGGGCTTCGCCATCTGCGGTGCCAGTCTTGCAAGGCCGGTTGACATCCTCCTTTGTCTCCCCTGCGTGACGCTTCCGGCTGGTGTGGCCTGATTGATTAGCACCTTTGTCCTTCATTCCTTTGCTACCTACGACATTTCGACGTCTAAACGGCATGTTAACTAGCTTTGGCACACCCTCTCCTGCTCTGAAAATGGTTTGTGACTGCCCCGCTTGGTTCTCGGACGGAGTTGGAGAGGATATTATACCTACTCGGCTGTCGGGCAAAGAACCATTGTGTTGTCGCCCCCCGAACGCTTCCGAGCTCCCTGCTTCATCAGATTCCTTACGCTGAGCACCTAATCCAGGTATGACCAGTGCGAGTTCGAATCCAGATTTCTCCGGTACGTCTAGATCGATCGGATCCTCGCAGACGTCCATGCCTTTAGTGTTAGTTTGTTCGGAATCCTCCTTATGCAAATTTGCCCCACTTTCTTGTGCTTCCGGCCTCTCAACAGCTTCTTCATTTGATGTGGTTGCATTACAATTTTGTGGCAAATGACCAAAACAGTTGCATCTTCGACAAGCCAGCGGAACCCATTCGTATTCAACCATCT
This sequence comes from Iris pallida, assembly GCA_029216955.1. Classification (NCBI taxonomy): domain Eukaryota; kingdom Viridiplantae; phylum Streptophyta; class Magnoliopsida; order Asparagales; family Iridaceae; genus Iris; species Iris pallida. The sequence continues at coordinate 8,895,708 of JANAVB010026000.1, read as the reverse complement.
GCGTGCAGACTTCACCAGAAGGAATTTCATAGTGGAGTATCTGCGGCAATTCCTTCTTAGCTTCTATTTCAACAAACACCCGAGCATATTGCAGACACGATCTTGTTATAGTCGCATCATCTCCTTTGATAGGTTTCCCAATAAGACTGGTGAGTTTCATTAACATAGACTGGTTCCAATATGCAATTGGGAAGCCAGGTAGACGAATCCATATCGGTATTGTGTGCAGCAGTTCCTTCTCGCATCAGATTTGTCGATGCCACTCCCTGATGATAATCAACCGGCCATCAAACGTCCATGGGCCCCCCTAGATGATGCGGTCAACGTCCTCCTTCATGCCGAATTTGACGTAGAAGAACCCGTCCTCTCTTGCATAAAAGTCCATGGTCCCCTTCGGACGCCAAACCCTTGCCGCGTAAGCACGTATCTGGCCGTAGAAAGGTTTGTCACCCAAGACATATAACACAATAGTATTTTGCCAGTAGTCTGCAGTTTCAACGATTTCTTCCTCGCTAAAAATCGCTCGGGCCACCCCGCCGTCATTCTTCGGTTCTACATATTTCATTCGGTGATCGTGGGAATTGCCTCCGTTGCGGCAAAGATTCGCCCATGAGCGCCCCACCCCCGGCTCCACCAGGGGGCTCTTCCCTTTATCAATGGCATTAGGCGTGCTTCTTCTCTCCCCGGATAGATTTGGCGCCGGCCGTCCTTCCTGATGAGGCCGGGGGCGCGGAAGTTGTCGATATTGCTGGTTATCACCTGATTGTGCAGCCCTGTTATCTAGATGCTTCCTTGTAAAACCATAGCGTCGGTTCTCCCCTCCTCGACCGCTATCTCCCCCCTGACCCGGTTGAGCGTACGGCCGCCTGGGTCCGAACGCCATCTGCTCCCTTCGATCCCCCTGCCCTACATATGGTCGATTGTTTCGCCTCCCTCGTCGGACCACCGTAGTCCAGCCTCCACCCGACGTCCATACGGCCTCCTCGCCGGATCCAAGGTCTTCTTTTCTCCCTTGGCCGGATGAAGAGCCGGGGTCCCAAGACTTGCCGGAGGCAGCAGGCGCATGATGCCCTAACCCTAGCGAATTCATCATATATATATATATATATATATATATATATATATATATATATATATATATATATATATATATATATATGCAAATGACCTCTAGCATAGTGGTTAAGAGAGATGCATGTGGCCCAAGTGATCAGGAGTTCGAGCCTCAGTGGAGGCGAGTTCGCCACAAGTACCCATTGCTTCAAATAAATAAATATATATATATATATATATATATATATATATATATATATATATATATATATATATATATTCTTTTTTTTTCTTCTTTTTTTAAAAAACCAAAGCCGCTGGACGACTCCACCCGACCTTGGCTCGGAGGCCGTGGCCACCACCACCCAGCCACCTCCGTGGGAGGGTGGGCTCGAACCCGGCCCTCACCCCCGGTGCACGGTGGTGTTACCAGTACACCACGACTCGATGTGCATATATATATATATATATATATATATATATATATATATATATATATATATCCGGATTAAATTTAATAACGACTCAGATTAAATCTGTACAAAAATTAAATCTACCAAAAATAAGAGAGAAACCAAACAATCATCCTACAAAAATTAAACAAAAAGAAATCGAGAGAAACAAAATAATATCGCGACTTCTCCTTCTTCTTCTGCTCCTCCTCCGTCGCCTGAGTCTCCCACTTGGCCTCTGCTCCTCTCAAAATATATTGCGACTTCTCATTCTTCTTCTGCTCCTCCTCCGCCCGCTCAGTCTCCAGCTTGGCCTTCGCTCCTCCCTCCTTCGCTCAGTTATTTTTGTTTATTGCTGCTTCTGGCCATCTCAGAAAGATACTAAAACTATTGTATGTATGCAATCAGAACTTGTGGACTGCTTGCTTCTGTCAATTGGTTATTTATTATGAAACTTCAGAGGACTTGATTGTTATGTTCAATAAATCTACTGGGTGTGGAATAGAGATACTAGCCCTCCATATATATATATATATATATATATTTACTAGCCCTCCATATATATATATATATATATATATATATATATATATATATATATATATATATATATATATATATATATATATTCCCAGGAGGGAAAATTATCCTCATCAATCATGTCCTCAACTCCGTTCCCATCCACACCCTCGCGGCCTGCACCCCGCCCCAAAAGGTTATCGCGACGATTGAGAAGATCTTTTACAACTTTTTTTGGGGGCACAACAAGGGGCAAGACAAACACCACTGGGCCAGCTGGGATACCATGGCCATCCCCACCGAGAAGGGAGGCCTAGGTTTCCACAAACTGGACCACATTGTCAAAGCCTTCTCGATGAAACTGTGGTGGAAATTACGCACCGGCCAAAATCTTTGGACCAAGTTCATGAAGGCTAGGTACTTCAAACACAACCACCCGGCGATGGCCTCCGCCAACAGCAGATCGTCCGCGGCCTGGCGTCGCATCCTTCGTGGTCGTGAGCTGGCTGAGCCCGCGATCAGACTCCAACTAGGAGCAGGCGAGGCCAACCCCTTTCTGGAAAGGTGGACTGGCGACAACCTTATCCCGAACATCACCCACGTCCCCAGACACAGCAAGATCAAAGACCTTTGGAACCACACCCACAACGTTTGGAATTGGGACAGGATTCGCGAATGGTCAGGCGTCGACACTGTGAACAGCATTCGCCATCATGGCGTGACCATCGGGGACGTCGCAGACAAGCTGAGATGGTCTCCGGCCGCATCTGGCGCATTCTCCGTGCGGTCGGCGAGAACCACGATTCAAGTGAACATGCCAGACCTTTTCATTTCGCGTTTTTGGCACTCCTGCATCCCCAAGAAATGGTCCTTCCTCTTGTGGAGAGTTATAAAAAACAAATTGCCTACAGACGACAACCTCACCTCCATCGGCTTTAGCCTGGCGTCAGCGTGCAACTGCTGCACTGAGCGCCGGACGGAATCTATCGATCACATCTTCCAGGAGGGAAGCCTCCCCGACAGAATCTGGAGCACCCTCAACCGCCACTTCAATACCGCTCCCGGAGACGGGCGCTTTATCGATCTCATGGCCCACTGGGGTGCCATCTCCCACGGCCACCAGATCGTTGCAGCGGCCGCCACCTGGGCTATCTGGAAAAATCGCAACAAAGCGAGATACGAGGGCCACCAATACTCCGCAGATCAGCTAATCCGAGAAATCCTCATGCAATGCCGTAAATGTAGCTCCATCTGCTCCCACACAACGCCGGCACTCGGGCACCCGATCCTCCCTTAGCCCCCTTTTTTGCGTCTTCCTTTCTCCTAGCATACCAGTCAGGTGGCGGCTGCGTCCGCCCCTCCCCTCTGTTTTTCCTATTGTGGTATACTCTGTCCTTGTATACGTGCTAGGCTTCCGTATTTTGAGCCTTGATCAATAAAAGAGGGGTTTTCTTTAAAAAAAAAAAAAAAAAAAAAAAAAAAATATATATATATATATATATATATATATATATATATATATATATATATATATATATATATATATATATATATATATATATATAACATTTAACTTTCTGGATTTGTTTCTATTTGCATGTGGTAGGTACCAAGTGAATTGGAACAATGTAGAGGTCAATAGGCATTTGCACGTGGGATGTGTGACTGGTAACGAAGATGATGAGCCTAGTTATTGCACACGCAGAATTTTGGGCCTTTTCGCTCACCACGATATAAATTCGACAATTATGCATCAATTTTCTGTATATTTCTCTGTTTGGTAATGATATTGGTTGGTTGAACTCCAAGTTCCTTTCACAGGTCTCATAATTGTCATTCTCTCTTTATACTTGGTTTAGTTTCAAACTTTGGACCTTTTAATCATCATTATCAATCTGGTTATAAAAGCCGACGTTGACATGGAGTGCATCTAGGATCAATTATATTTGCAACGTTTACGCTGGTTTGATATTTGTTTGAGATGGAGTAAAGAGAGCACAAGATGACATTCTTGTGTATAGATTTTGTTGGCGATTCACATATAAGGGTTGATCAACTATAAGGAATGTCTATTGCAGGATGTGCTTTTTTATGGACTCTAGCAATGTCCTCAGAGGAGCGGAGGCGGAGGAGACCGAGCAGGCGGAGGAGCACCGGGAAAAAGAAGAAGAAGGAGAAGCCGTGATATTATTTTCTCTCGGTTTCTCTTGTCTCTCTTGTTTAATTTTTATACAAAAGACTTTTTTTTTTTGAAATGGATACAAATTAATGAAAGATCACGAAGTTAAAGAAAGCATTCATGTTCTACATGAGATGCAATACAAGATGGAATCTCTTCATACGAACGTATGATATTAGAGAGATTGAGAAAAAGAGCATTAGAAGCTAAGAAGTGAGCACATTGATTAACACTCCTATGACTGTAGGAGAATGAAATATTAGGGTCAGTTTTTTGAGCCGATCTTGCATCTGCAATAGTGTGACGACTCTCCAAAATGGAATTGTATCAGTAGTAATGATGGAATCAATTAGGGGTTTGCAGTCGTCTTCGATGTTGATTGCCCAATATTGATATCTGCTTCGAATATCCATTGCAAGACGGATACCCAACGCTTCAGCTTCGATTGGTGATCCTCCTTCCTCTGTTCTTGATAGGGCCAGTATGAAGGTTCCTTTAGCGTCGCGAAGAACAACTCCTGCAACCATCTTTCCATCCAAATAAGCTCCATCGAAGTTGATTTTCAATGCAGTTCCTGTAGGTGGAGTCCAGTGGACGTTGTGAAGATCCTTGGAAGATGAAGTGTCAGAAGAGAGTGTCCTTTTGTTTGAAGCTTCAAATTTCTCCTTCATGATGTTTGCATTTTCGGAAATTCTTCTTGTGTTGATAGGTTGTTGCTTGAAGATAAACTTGTTTCTAGCTTTCCAAATTTGCCACATTAGATAGAAGCACTTTGCAATTTTGTTCCGATCTCCCTCCTTCAGCAGAGTGGTGATGATTGATGAGATTGTGCAACCTCCTTGAATCAGTGGAACTAATTTTGGAGCATGACACCAAGTTGTACCTGTTATAGAACAATGGAAAAGAAGGTGGTTAATTGTTTCAGTGTGTACCTTACAAACTGGGTAGATAGCTTCTATTTGGTTGATACGACGGTGGATGTTGTCATTTGTTGGTAGAGAATTAGTGAGGACATGCTAACCAAAGAGCACCACATTTGAGCTAATATAGTTCAGAGACCAGAACTTCCGCCATTCAATAAAAGTATCCACCTCCTGATTACTTGTTCTTGTCTGATTTTTTCATGTATGGTTCGATAGGCTGACTTAGTAGTTAGCTCCCCATCCGAGGTGTGTTTCCAGATAAGTTTATCAACAGAGCAGTTTGTAGAGATTTGAATTTTCAAGATAGCATTGGCCTCATCAGAAGGGAAAAGCATGTAAATCAAGTTGGTCTTCCATGTATGGGTATTTTTGTTTATAAGATCAGAAACTGTATTCACCTAATGATTGCTGAAAACAAATCCTTGCACTCTATGATTTGGAGTAGATGGCACCCAGGGATCTTGCCAAATTTTGATATGAGACCCATCTCCAACAGACCAGATCACATTGTCAAACAAAAATCTCTTATGTTAAGTATAATGTTCCATATACAGGATGAACACGCGATGGGATAGCAGACCAAAAGGAAGAGTTGTGGAGATATTTGCTGTGAAGTAGTGAAGACTCTGATATTTATTGTTATTATTAGTATATATCTTTTATTTTATTTTTGTAAAGATCTAATCTGAGCAATTTCTAAAATCTAATCCAACAGATATAATGCGGATGATAATGGGATGGACAAAATAGGAGGTAAGTTTGATCTTACCCCTCTCTCTCTCTCTCTATATATATATATATATATTCTCTCTCTCTCCCTCTCTCTCTCTCTATATATATATATATGTATAGAGAGAGAGAGAGAGAGAGAGAGAATATATATAAATATATAAATATATATATATATATATATATATATATATATATATATATATATATATATATATATATATATATATATATGGGTGCGGATTATAAGCTCTGCCCCCTGCACAACTGGATTGGGGGGCCGATGTGGGAAAAAAAATATACATTCTCTCTCTCTCTCCCTCTCTCTCTCTCTATATATATATATGTATATATAGAGAGAGAGAGAGAATATATATAAATATATATATATATATATGGGTGCGGATTATAAGCTCTGCCCCCTGCACAACTGGATTGGGGGGCCGATGTGGGGCCCGCGCGTGCGCCCTTTTGTTCCAACGGCCGAGGGCCACAGGGCTGCCGTAGGGCTCCAACATCCGGATCCTATATATATATATATATATATATATATATATATATAAGACAAATACACACACACACACACAAGAGATAAAGTCCTAGTCCGAGTTCGAGACACTAAGCCCCTACGTGGCTTAGCTCATAAGGGATATTCTTTAAGAGCGACAGAAAAAAAAACATAAGTATTTTTAGAAGATTTAAACCAGTTCCAAATGCATGTTCTAGACGAGTCCACCTTCATTTTGTATATTATGTCCCACTGAAATATGTTCCCTTGTACTATATTTTTATGTACAATTTTTGGGTAAAAATGGTCATTTTTGCCTTCGTTGTAATTTTGATATATTTTTCCAATTCCAATTGGACGCCCAAATTCGATCCAAACATTTTGATCCAATATATGGTTTTGACCTATTTTGAGTCTACTTCACATATGTCAATGGTATCCCAATCAATTGGGTTTACATGTGCTATTTATTCTCAAATGGCAAACAAGACCATTTATTAGACTTTCAGATATTATTTTGGTTCAATAAATTGTATAGGTCCAATACTAGTCCAACAAGCTTAGGTGGATCCCATGTTAGGTTTTCATAACCTATTAGCTAGGACTAATTTCGATTTATTTTATTTTGATTTTGTACATCACTATTGGTTTAAAACCCAATCATACATTTTCGATTCTATTTTTGGAAACTAATTTAAATCCTTATAGGTGTATCATGGTGTATCTTTGGAAATATATATCAAATCTCAACCAAATCTTACCAAACCAATTCCTAATGGATGACATAGCGTACCCCTTTGAGCTTTTTCTAGTTACGTTAGCAAGGTTCTTTATTAGTGAGCATTATTTTAATTTTGATGACGAAATTCTTTTAAAGTGGGTAGATTGTAAGCCCTCTAATCTTTGATTTTTTTTATTTAGTTAACTTGATTTATATTTAAACTATATTTTACTTTTAATTTTGACCATAAATACACTTTATCGTAGCTTCGACTTTTGAAGCACAACATTGGCCAATTTTTTAAAACCAATTCCATATTCGTGTTCTAGACGAGTCCACCTTCATTTTGGTGTATCATGTCCCACTCAAACATGTACTCTTGTACTATATTTTTCATGTAAAATTTTCGAGTCAAAATGGTCATTTTTTGCCTTCATCGTAATTTTAATGTAGTTTTTCAATTCCAATTTGACACCCAAATCTGACCCAAACTTTTTGGCCCAATATATGAATTTGACCCAATTGGGTTCCCATGTTCTATTTATTTTCAAATGGCACACAAGACCATTTATTAGACTTTAGGAGCCTATTTCGGTTCAGTAAATTGTATAGGTCCAATACTAGTCCAATAAGCTTAGGTGGAGCCTATGTTAGGTTGACATAACCTATTAGGACTAATTTACAATGATTTTGTTTAGATTTTATACAAAAATATTGGTTTAAAAACAAATCAAATCTTTTTGATTCTATTTTTGGAAACTAATTTAAATCCTTCTAGGTATACCTTATGAAATATCTATCAAATCTCAACCAAATCTTACCAAACCGATTCCTAAAGAATCCCAACCCTTTAAATGATCAAATTTTATATTTCAAATCCTCCAAAACCATCCGCCCCTCCCCTTTTCTCATGAAAATTGAATGTAATCTCCTATTTTCATTTTTATTTTTGCACATATTTTTCTACTCGACAGAAACCCAACTTCCCGACTACCTCTGACCCTTCTACCACCTTCATCTTGACCATAAGACACCTCCAAACATTGCAGCACCTTCCTGAGGAGTCATGAAGCCCCATTTGGTTGGTACAAGGCATGGAAGACACTCGAAGTCGACCAAACTTGTGTTAAATTCGTTACAGCAGGTAGGCTAACTTGTACACGAGATTTCATATACTTTTCGATGTCCATTTCTCGCAAAACCAAAACTAATGTGAAGCCCTACGTGTCTATTTTCATCTCAAATTGGCCACCTATATGGTTCTGCACGATTTGTCCTGGACGTCCACTTTGCTACAGGGTAGCCAGACTGAAACAATTTTATTGCGGGCGAGTTTTTGGTGATTTGCGTACCACTTTGACCATTAAAATATTTTTGGTAGTACTAGACATCCTAATCCTTCAAGCCCATGTACTTTTGTGCAACTTGGTAGAGATTTTTATATTTTAATAATATTTGTGTCCGTTGTATTGTTGTAAAATCAACAAAACACCTAGAATCTATGTGTCTTTTTGTACTCGGAACCCTAAGGAACTATTTTAAAATAATTATTGTGTTTATTTTATCATAAAATATTTATTCTAATATATTTTACATAATTTTTCTAGATTGAATATTTATTTAAAATTATTTGTTTTGGGTACGAAACTATTACACAAGTCTATGAATATCGATGTCGGATCAATGAGACTTGTATACATAGTTTTCTATGAATAAAATAGGATAAATATTATTATAAATAATTTATAAATAATTTTTCATAAATAAATAACATATTTAAGTTATAAAAATATTATTTTATCATATAGATTTAATAATATATATATATATATATATATATATATATATATATATATATATATATATATATATATATATATATATATATATATATGGTAGTTTGATATTAGTTTCCTATAATTTAGTCTAAATTTTATTATAAATATTTTAATATATTTTTTCAGAAATAAATATTATATGTTTACTTTATAAAAATGTTATTTTATTATATTGATTTAATACTATATATGATGGATTGGGTCATATATATAGTAAGTGCCAGTTTAGTAGATTATGTCTAGTAGGGACTATATATAGTAAGTATATAAATAGTATATGTTAAGGCATAGATGGATCATTGATAGATGGAATTAATTATTCTAGGAGTACGTGACGGTGTTAGCGAGAATCCTGGAGTCGGACCATCGTTTACACATTTGGAGATTGCAGGCAAGTGTACCTTGCCATTGTTACTATTTAGTGTCTTTTCCTTTTTATTGTTACTTTATTTCTCGTTTATTGTGGTCATGATCTAGGTTTGGTCGGTATTTAGTGTCCGTATCATATTCGGGTGTCCATGTCATTTTATTAAAATTGTATATCGACACTACGCTTTCTATATCTTATTCGTATTTGTTGATACTACAGACCACATGGCACTGGCACATTTTATGATACGATCATCTATATGTGTATTCGTGGTTATAGATTTCGTGGTAGGATATTAGATCGTTACCACTTGTGACTTGATGTATCAGACTTGACTCGACTTGTTAGATCTAGACATGGGGTAGGGAGAACATGGCTGTCACATCAGGCTATTTTTTAGTTTGGCCTCGTTTCTATACATGAAACTTGGTTGTTTTATTCAAGTTTGTCGATGTCTCTCTAGCAGAGCTCTGGTGTTTATTTTTCTAGTTTGCCTTTGGTCCTACGACACGGTACCTTTGGTGTTTGCTTGCTGCGGAGCTTGTGAGTCTCAGTGGCCTGAAGCCTGATATCCAGAAGGTGTTCTCATGTACATATCGCTTAGATTGTTTATAGTAGTTACCCTTTAGTTCATATTTCCTTCACTGTTTTATTGGCATGTATATTATGTACCTTGTTATGTCCCTCTGAGGACTTGGTGATCTCTCCAAGTAGTTACTTATAGAGATTTAGTCCGCTGATCGTGGAGGTATTGCTATATTCGATTCAGGTATTTTATTCTGCTTCCATATTTTGTCAATTATTTATATTCTGCTATTTAGCCTAGGATTATAGACCCATATTATTCTTCGGGTCTAATCGAACATATATGCTATTAGGCTGCAGACCATAACACATACTATTTATTTTTATTATTTTTTATTTTGTGGATTGAGATAGATATAAATTAGTTGAATTGATAGATATATTTAGAAAACCATGACAGCTTATGCGTATTCGAGCTGGGCTAGAGTTCACTTGATATGTAGCTGGCACGTATATGCATTCCTAGTCCTATATATTTTGGGACTCGGTCGTTACATATTTTTTGGTGGCCCACGTAGGTCGAATTAGCCGTTTCGATTACTTTACTGTACCGAGCGGGTTTGCGATATGATAGTATATTAGGATATCAATCCACAATTGCTTCGAATTTATGGGGCACACGTCGTATCGGAGAATATTTTCTGAAATTTACTACTTCGAAAACAATTTTTCACACAAGTTTAACATGGATTTAATTCTTGCACAGTAATCAAAATACAGATCTAAAAGTTGCGTTTTCATCGTGGTTATGTTGTCTTCACATGTGTTCAATTAGTTTTACAAGACTGTCGAAGAATTACCAAGAATTTGTCTTCCAATTATGGGTTTGGGACTGCCTCCCATACTGTTTTTCCTCTAGTTTTTCTCGAAAATTTGAATCGATTTCTCGATTCACTCTCTGGGTCTTCTCAGGTTCTACCTGAAGGGGTTTGAAGATGATTAAGTGGTCGGTGCCTAGGAGGCGACGGATCGAGAAATTATTACAAAACATGGGAGAAATACAACTCGAAAATTGTACCTGGAACGTACGAAAACAGTGGAGTCTTCTTGCTCGACCGTCGGGTTGGGGGCTTTTCGCGGCGGCGCGGTGGTTGTCCGGCGATGGCGACTAGTCGGAGGCATGCGCGTGAAGACGAGGAAGGTTTAGGCGAAGGTGGAAGTCGATTGGGATGAGTTAGGGTTCGGTTTGCGTATCAAAATATATATACTGCTGCCGACTTCAGTTTGTATTAGGACTAGAGAGCGCTCGGGTTTTGCTAAGAGTAGTTTGGGTTTGCTAAGATGTTAGGCTCGGGTTTAATCCATTGCAGCTGCCGACTTCTAATATGTTTGGTATTAGGGGGGGTCTGCCATGTAGTGGAGTGGTTTAGGGGTCGGGCCCCCCTGCAGCTGTAGCTGCTGCCGTTTGTGGGGGTTCGGCCCACCACTGCTTTGTCTTTTTTTTAAACAATCATTATATATATATATATATATATATGTATATATTCACAAGAAAAATTCTAAAAAATCGTAATTGAGTATCAAAAAATATTTGTAATAATTGTAGACTATATTTATTTAACAATTAAAAAAATATATCAAGCACAATCATACATATAATATATATCTATAATTACGTACATATCCCAATTACCATATTAATTCTAAATAATATTGAAAAATAATTTTTAAAGCACCAAAATAGTTAGAAATTATTGGGGTTTTACATCCTACCCAACTTAAAGAAAATTTCGTCCTCGAAATTAAACTAGGATAGGGGGTTGAGGGATAAATACAGTAGTTTAAGGTGAGGATAGAACCGCACGATTTAAAGTGGTACCTGTAGGATCGTTGAGCACTTCTAGAGGGGGGTGAATAGAGTGCGTGTGTGCAGCGGAAATAAAATCACCAATTAAAAATTAAACTATGGCAATGATGTAAGAGCAGTAAATAAAGATAGGAGAATCAAACTCAGTAACACAGCGATGTATACTGGTATCCCTCTGAGAGGACTAATCCAGTCTCGAGTACTCTTGCTCGATGTTAATCCACTAAAGGCACAAGCTTTAACTGAGTGCTTGCAACTCTTACACCACCGTGCTTGTTGACGAGTGCACGACCAACTCCAACACACACCGTGCTTGGTGACGAGCGCACGACCAGCTCCACAACGAGAATTTGTTGTTAAAACTTGACGACCTCTTTAAAACTCTGAATAACCAAAAGACTTCTAAATCAAATCTGATAGTACTGGCTTTTGGCTAAGAGAAGTATAGGTGAGATTTGAAATTTTTAGATCACTAGAAAACACTTGAGATGAATAGAGAAGAGAGTGAAGAATGAATTGATGTTTTGAAATGAAAAGTTCTTCTCTATTTATAGGTGTTTTCACCAACCGAACTCGGGCAGAACTCGGACAGAGTTCGGATGCAAATATCTCGCAAAATAGACGTTGCTCGCAGATTTGGAGGCAACTGAAGTTTGAATACAAACTGACCGAACTCGGTCAGAGTTCGGGCCGAACTCGGGCCGAACTCGGCTGGGAGTTCTGTCAGGAGATATAATAAAATTCTTTTGTAAAAACAGTTTACAAACATGTTTTTGGTAATTTGTAAAATCATTTGAAAAGGAATATTTTCGAAATACATTTTTGAAATATTTGTAATCGAAAATATGAAGGGTAAAAATAGGTTTAGAGAAGGAGAATAATTTTAACCCTAAGCCAGTAATACCATACTTGATTTTACAAGGAAATTCCTAGACTCAATAAAGTGTAAAAATACAGAATAAAAGTAGAAAAGAGTCTTCAGAATTTTTGATGACTTTGACGCTTGGATTTATGCAGTACATCGTCCGTTGAATAAGATTTCATGTATCCTGAAATAGTTACCAGCATTTTCTATATTTTGTGTATGGACTAAAGTATAAGTTGATTATCGAAATCGGGTGTGACCATGGAATGGGCCAACAATCTCCCCCATTTTGATAATTGACAAACTTGAGTCTATACCAAAATATATTTATAAAAAATAAAACAACATATCAAAATACCTGAAAAAAAAATTTGTTGTGATATTTTTGTATACTCATTTTCTCCCCCTTTGTCAAGTAGTAAAATGAATCGGCTCCCCCGTAAATCATGAAACCAACAATAGAAAAGACAAGACAAAGTGAAAGAAAAAATAGTAATCACAGCATAGATAAGTGAAATGCAATAAACTGAAATATCATAAATTTTCCACTAGAAAGTCAACTAGTACAACTGATAAATGGCTAACTGAAAGAGTTTAGACATGAAAGTAAAAAGTACTACTTGAACAGCATCAAAACTAAACAAAACTAAATCCACTATCCTATGGCTGAATCCATATCACATCTCTGCGTCGTCTGCACCGGGAGGATCATGAGGGAAATAGGCAGTGGTCGGGTCGAAGTACTGAAAAGTAGTTTCATCAGTAAAACGAGGACCAGGGAAAGCAGGATGTGGAAGGATAGTGAGTGGATGAACTGGATCATGCACCAGGCTGTAATGGAGATCGGCAATGCTGTTTCTCAGCACCTGGGCCTGAGAAATATGCCGGAACTCGGAGTCTTGATAACGTTGCGTGGATACGGCAACGAAATCATCAAACCGCTGATAGAAAGCCTGATCGAGTCCAGGGGCAGGGGCCGGAGCAGGAGGAGCATCTGCTGGAGGGGCCTCAGCATCAGCTACTGGGTCAGCAGGAGCAGCACCGGGAGGTTGAGGAAACCGACGAGAGCGAGTCAACTCAACAGGTGTAGAAGAAATAGCACACGTTTCAAGATCAATCTCGAAACGGCGAAAAATACTCGCAAGGTGCATAGGAAAAACAAGGTTCCTACCTGCATTCTTGCAGTTGAGCATCCAAGACAACATGGTTTTTGGAATGGAGAAAGTAATTCCAAAATGAATGTGATACATAGCAGAGAGTTTCAAAAATGTGACCTCATCGGTAGAGCCTTTCTTCGGAAGAAGGGCCGAAAAAATCATACGATGAAGTTCGTAAAAATTCTGGTTAAGATGTCTAGAAAATATTCTCCGAGGAGGAGGAGTAGGGTGACAAATCAATTCCCTAAAAGAAGCTAAAGTGACATCGGCAGGGAACTGAATATGGTGGATGTCAACAAGAGCATCACCAAGATCAGGAACGTGAAAATATTCACTGATATCGGTGGCATTAAATTCTAGTTCCTGTCCAGCGACGCAGGAATAGAAATTTCCGTTTTGTTGTACTTGCAAATTGCAGTAGAACATACGGACAGCATTGTCAAAAATACTATCTTGGACTTCGAAAAAGTCGCGAAATCCAAGTTGATCAAAAACAGGAGCATATTCAAAGAAGGTTGTAAAGTTGACAAAGGCTCCAGTACAAATACGACGTAAAGAAAAGGAATCAAACCAGAGATTTGAGAAGTCTCTGTCGGGAAACAGAGTGCCATCAAATTCCTCGGGATCTCTAGGTTTGGCTGGACTGAAGAGACTAGCCGGAGTGTAGTCGGATGAGGAGGAAGCACCCTGAGAAGAATTTCCTCGTTGACGCTTCGGAGCCATGAGGAGATGGAGGAAGATCGTCGATGCCTTGCAAAGAAGGAGGAGGAAAGTCTTCTGGAAGGAGGTGGAACTATTTTACGTTTTGGTGTGGAGAAATAGTGGAAGAGAGGATGAGATTTATAGGTGCTAGGGCCGGCTGTTCGGTTCTGGAGCCATCACAGCGCCGACCGAACTCGGTCCGAATTCGGTCCGAACTCGGTCAGAGTTCGGGCCGAGTTCGGCCACTTGCATTCCCGAGATAGTTAAAGCAGTCAGGTAAGTAAAGATTGTAATAAATGATGTTTGACTGGTTTATTAACTAATTGCTGTTATTTTTAGGTTAACTGTAGGGATTGTCCCAGCTAACGGTGGTTCACCGGGGAACTCTTAAGTACCGCTTCGCTTCGACCGTAGCCGTGGTGACAGACATATCCTTTGTAAGTTTGTCCCCAAAAATAATTTTCATTAGATAATAAATTATCAAGTCATAAATACAGTATTTAATTACCATATGTTTTAAGAATCCGAGAATTCAAGAATGCCGAGCTCACGCCTCAAGATGTTAAAACGGTCTTCAGCCAATGGTTTAGTGAAAATATCTGCTAGTTGATGTTCAGTATCAATAAATTCTAAGCAAATATCCCCGTGTTGTTGATGATCACGTAAAAATAATGTCTAACTTCTATGTGCTTTGTGCGTGAATGACAGATAGGGTTCTTAGTTAAATTAATTGCACTAGTGTTATCACAATATATAGGAACATTTGTATAGTGCAGATTGTAGTCCTCTAAGGTTTGCTTCATCCACAAAATTTGAGCACAACAACGTCCTGCGGCGATATACTCAGCCTCAGTTGTTGATAATGCTACTGAATTTTGTTTCTTGCTAAACCAAGAGACCAGGGCCTTTCCCAAGAAATGACATGTACCACTGGTACTTTTACGGTCCACTTTGCATCCAGCAAAATCCGCATCCGAGTAACCTATGAGGTCAAAGGATTTGGTTTTGGGATACCATAAGCCAACTGTAGAAGTTCCTTTAAGGTATCGGAAGATACGCTTAACGGCACTAAGATGTGATTCCTTAGGGTTTGCCTGATATCGTGCACATATGCAAACACTAAACATAATATCAGGACGACTAGCAGTTAAATATAATAAACTACCAATCATACCTCGATACTTACGCTGATCAACAGGTTTGCCACTTTCATCAGCATCAAGCTTTGTAGATGTAGCCATAGGAGTCCCAATTGGCTTCACATTCTCGAAGTCGTACTTCTTTAGTATGTCCTTCGTGTACTTGGCTTGGTTGATGAATGTTCCGTTTGAGTGTTGTTTGATTTGCAATCCTAGGAAGAAGTTCAGCTCTCCCATCATGCTCATTTCAAATTCACTCTGCATACACTTGGCAAATTCTTGACATAGTTGTTCATTAGTAGAACCAAAGATGATGTCATCTACATAAATTTGCACTAGAAGTATATCATTATTCATAGATTTAATAAAAAGAGTAGTATCAATCTTGCCTTTTGAAAAACCATTATCAAGTAAGAAGGCGCTTAGGCGTTCATACCAAGCACGAGGTGCTTGTTTGAGTCCATAAAGTGCTTTCTTAAGCTTGAAGACGTGATCAGGTTTTTGAAAATCTTCAAAACCAGGGGGTTATTTCACAAAAACTTCTTCTTTCAAAAATCCATTTAGAAATGCGCTTTTCACGCCCATTTGAAAAAGTTTGAAATCATTAAAACAAGCAAAAGCGCAAAACATGCGAATGGCTTCTAGTCTAGCAACAGGAGCATAGGTCTCATCATAATCAATTCTTTCTTCTTGATAATAACCTTGTGCAACTAGACGTGCTTTGTTGCGTAGAACTTGACCATCTTCACTAAGTTTATTTCGGAACACCCATTTGGTACCAATTATCGATTGACCAATAGGTTTAGGAACGAGTTCCCAAACTTGGTTTCTCTCAAATTGATTAAGTTCCTCTTGCATAGCAGAAATCCAAAATTCATCAGAAAAAGCCTCATCAATATTCTTAGGTTCTATTTGAGAAATAAATGCTACATTAGCTGCTACTTCAGAATCTCTAAGAGATGAACGAGTACTTACACCTTTGGATACATCACCTATTATGAGAGTTTCTGGATGATCCGGTTTGAATCTTAATGATTCGAATCTTTGGGCTATACCTTTCACAAGGCTCTTCTCAGTTCCTGCATCTTCGGAACTTTTATCAGTTCTTGCCTCTTGGGTAGGATCTTTCTCAGAACTCTTCTTTGTAGGTGCATCTTCATCATCACTGTCGCTAGATCTATGACTATTCAACTCATCAAAGGTAACATTAATACTTTCTTCAACAATCAAAGATCTTTTATTAAAAATTCTATATCCTTTACTCTTAGCAGCATATCCGAGAAATATCCCGTCATCTGCTTTCGAGTCGAACTTACCCAAGTTATCCTTGGTGTTCAGGATGAAACAGCGACAACCAAAAACTTTAAAATAAGATATGTTTGGAATTCTTCCAAACCAAAGCTCATATGGTGTTTTCTTCGATATAGGTCGAATTAACACCCTATTTAAAATATGACAGGCTGTACTAACAGCTTCTGCCCAAAAATATTTAGGAAGATTATGCTGATTAAGCATGACTCTAGCCATTTCGCTTAGAGTACGGTTCTTCCGCTCCACAACACCATTCTGTTGGGGAGTTCTAGGACAAGAAAATTCGTGGTAGTATCCACTATCATTACAAAACTTTTTAAAATCAGTATTTTCGAATTCGCCACCATGATCACTTCGGATACGAGTAATCATGAAGTCTTTTTCGTTTTGAACCTTTTTACAAAATATCTGAAATTCAAAAATTGCATCACTTTTGTTTGATAAAAAGTAAACCCATGTAAAACGAGAGAAATCATCAACAATGACAAAAGCATAGAGTTTACCGCCAAGACTAGCGACTCTACAGGACCAAATAAATCCATATGAATCAACTGCAAAGGTCTCGAAGTACTTACAGCGTTGATGGATTTAAAAGAAGACCTATGTGCTTTGTTCTTTTCACAGTTAGCACATACCATGTCTCTCTTGAAAGGGATTTCTGGGAGTCCTTTTACCAACTTCTTTGTGTTCAGACGTGAGATAGTATCCATGTTTGCATGTCCTAGTCTCATGTGCCATAGCCAGCTTTTATTTTGATTGGCTACTAGACACCTTCCTGTATTATTAGTATTCTCCAAAAAGAAAACATATATATTGTCTTCTCTAATCCCTTTATATATGGGATCACCAGATGACATATCATATATAGTACATTTATCTTTCACAAAATTGATACCATAACCATTATCTGCCAAATGACTTATGCTCAATAGGTTATGCTTCAATTCGGTTACTAGACAAACATCTTTTATTATTGGATAAGGAGACATACCTACAGTACCATTACCTATAATATCACCTCTCAAGTTATTTCCGAAGGAGACGTATCCTTCTTTCTTCATCGATAGCGTAGCGAATAAGGATGCATCACCAGTCATGTGTCGCGAACATCCGCTATCGAGAATCCACTTGCTTCTAGCATGAGAGGGTTGTGGGTCCACCTACAAGACAAGTAGATGAATCCTTTGGTACCCATTTTCTGAAGGGTCCACTCAGATTAGCCTTAGGTTTCCAAACTAGAGTATGGTTATCAACAAGCTTTCTTGCCATACAATATTGTGATATATGACCGTGTGTACCACAGTATGTGCAAGTCAGTTTAGTGGAATAAACTGTGTTTGCAGGCTTGTTCTGTTTGGAAAACCTATAAGTGAAAGCATAATAGTGTTCGTGTTTCCTTTGTGCTTTCTTGTTTTTAGTCCTTTTTGGTGTATGCTTTGCATTAGGACTAATCTTGGGCTGTGTCACAGGTATTGCCTGTTTGCCCAACTTGATTTCTAACTTTTTAGAAATCGCTACAGACTCTTCGTATCTTGCAGTCATATCAAGGAGTCTTTGTTCAGTTACTAGGTGCAACTTCTTCTCTATGTCATAAAGTTTGTGTATTTTGACATAGTCTTTTTCTTTCTTTTCAATGTTGAGGATAGCCTCTTGATAGTCTACTTTAAGTTTGGCTATCTCTTCCGTGTTACCGGTAGTAGATGTCTCTTTAATGTCTTCAAGTAAATTAGACAATCTAGCTATCTCGGCTGTGTGTGCCTTAATCTCTTTTCGAGATTGCTTATACTTGTCGAGCACAGTTTTGTGATCTTCAAGTAAATCACTAAAGGCAGTCTCTAGTTCATCAAAAGTAAAATCATCAAACAGAGGATTAGATGATACCTTTTCGAATGCCATAAGACAAACATTTGCATTGCTGCAAGGTCTGTCTTTTTCTTCTGAGTCACTGGCATCACTCTCGTGCCAGATGCTTATGTTAGCATACTTTCGGCCAGATGTGGATCTTCTGTTTGATCTTGACCGATCATATGGACTGCTCTTCTTGGTAGCTGGACAGTCCTTCTTCATGTGCCCTGATTTCTTGCATCCGAAGCATATAGTCTCGTCTTCATTGCTTTCTTGGATGTCTTTCTTCTTTCTGCTTGTGAACTTTAGATATTTCTTGAAGTTCTTCACAAGTAAGGCACGTTCATCACCACTTGATGATTCTTCATCTGAGTCATTGCATGTTGATTTTCTTGCTTGAGCTTTGAAGGCGATAGTCTTTTCTTTTGGTGTGGCCTCTTCAAAGTCTTGCAAGTCGAGCTCATGAGTCATCAATTTGCCCATCAGTATTTCTAGAGTCATCGTGGTGAGATCGTTTCCTTCAATGATTGCTGTGGCTTTTGGATTCCAGTTCTTTGTTAGAGCCCTCAGCACTTTCCTGATTTTCTCATGGTTGCTGTAATCTTTACCAAGAGATTGAAGGGGATTAGTTATATCAAGAAAACGAGTAAACATCTGTGTAATTGACTCACCAGGTTTCATTTTAAAAGATTCATATTCCTGAGTCAGTCTACTGATTTTGGATTCCTTGACTTGGGAAGTCCCTTCATGGGTTACCTCAAGGAGTTTCCAAATTTCATGAGACGTCTTGCAGGTAGAAACTCTATTGAACTCGGTTTTGTCAATTGCACAGAATAGTGCATTGATGGCTCGAGCATCAAGACTAGCCTTTGCTTTTTCAGCATCGGTGTACTTGTCATGCGTCTTTTCTATAAGAATACCTTCAACCACTGTAGGTGGTGGTTTCTTATACCCATCAATGACTATTGACCATAAATCAAAATCTAGAGACTTTAAAAAGAAAGTCATACGTGTTTTCCAGTATGTATAGTTTGTTCCATCAAATAGGGGAGGTCTATTTGTGGATTGCCCTTCACCGTTGAATATAGATTTCACGGCTGCCATATATATACTCTCTAGGATATGTTATATAAGAATATAACCTGCTCTGATACCAATTGTAGGATCGTTGAGCACTTCTAGAGGGGGGTGAATAGAGTGCGTGTGTGCAGCGGAAATAAAATCACCAATTAAAAATTAAACTATGGCAATGATGTAAGAGCAGTAAATAAAGATAGGAGAATCAAACTCAGTAACACAGCGATGTATACTGGTATCCCTCTGAGAGGACTAATCCAGTCTCGAGTACTCTTGCTCGATGTTAATCCACTAAAGGCACAAGCTTTAACTGAGTGCTTGCAACTCTTACACCACCGTGCTTGTTGACGAGTGCACGACCAACTCCAACACACACCGTGCTTGGTGACGAGCGCACGACCAGCTCCACAACAAGAATTTGTTGTTGAAACTTGACGACCTCTTTACAACTCTGAATAACCAAAAGACTTCTAAATCAAATCTGATAGTACTGGCTTTTGGCTAAGAGAAGTATAGGTGAGATTTGAAATTTTTAGATCACTAGAAAACACTTGAGATGAATAGAGAAGAGAGTGAAGAATGAATTGATGTTTTGAAATGAAAAGTTCTTCTCTATTTATAGGTGTTTTCACCAACCGAACTCGGGCAGAACTCGGACAGAGTTCGGATGCAAATATCTCGCAAAATAGACGTTGCTCGCAGATTTGGAGGCAACTGAAGTTTGAATACAAACTGACCGAACTCGGTCAGAGTTCGGGCCGAACTCGGGCCGAACTCGGCTGGGAGTTCTGTCAGGAGATATAATAAAATTCTTTTGTAAAAACAGTTTACAAACATGTTTTTGGTAATTTGTAAAATCATTTGAAAAGGAATATTTTCGAAATACATTTTTGAAATATTTGTAATCGAAAATATGAAGGGTAAAAATAGGTTTAGAGAAGGAGAATAATTTTAACCCTAAGCCAGTAATACCATACTTGATTTTACAAGGAAATTCCTAGACTCAATAAAGTGTAAAAATACAGAATAAAAGTAGAAAAGAGTCTTCATAATTTTTGATGACTTTGACGCTTGGATTTATGCAGTACATCGTCCGTTGAATAAGATTTCATGTATCCTAAAATAGTTAGCAGCATTTTCTATATTTTGTGTATGGACTAAAGTATAAGTTGATTATCGAAATCGGGTGTGACCATGGAATGGGCCAACAGTACCTTGGGTTCATTCACCGTGGATCATTTTTCTGAAAATAAGTAAAAGACAAGGTCCATAAAGAATTCATAGACGATGCTATTGAGCACGAGTACGAGGTCCATAGGCTATGAAATAATTCAAAGAAGAATTGTCAAGGCGGTCGCAGATGAGACTCCGGGGACGAGTTTGACTATGTCTTCATCCACGTAGAATAATATGTGAAGGCGAACCAAAATGTACTAGGTTGATCACACCATCATACACCGGTTCTGATTAGACAATATATTAGTGGGTGCGCACCCAATAATCATGTCATGATCAAGCTCGATGAAGAATAAGCTTGCAAAAACTAGGCTATAATTGCGGTATTTAGTCAATGTGGTCAAAGTATGTACGCGGAATTGGTGATTTGAAGGAAAAACACAATTTGTTCAAGAATCTAAGCTGTGTCCCGTGTTCGTGTTTATCCAATCATTCTACAGTCTGATTTCCATGGCCTAGACTAAACTAATGGGGTATGGATCTTATGTCAAGCTATGATAATAGGAAATATTGCAATTAAAATCGTACCTGCTATGACTTCTCCTTCTACTCCCACATTCTCCACTGCCAGCGAGAAGGCCTGTCCATAGTTCTGACTGAGGTCCCGAGCTCTAGTCCTGTCGTGTTGTACTGGCTGGAGAAGTAATGGTAGGCTAGGTGATCCTGCTACTGGTCCGGGTACTGGTAGTGCTAGAACTGTCGGTCTCGGGGCCTGCTGGGCATAAACTAGTGACTGCTGCTCTGGACACTCTCTCACCTTGTGTTGTAACGAGCCACATCTCAAGCACGCTCCAAGTCGAGTTCTGCAGTCTTTTTGGAGATGTCCCGGCTTTCCACAGAAATTGCAAATAGGCTTCTGGTAAGGCGCAGACCTCTCCTGCTGCTGTCCTGTAGCCCTCCTGATAGGTCCACTCTGTGTCGATCCCGTAGGTGTAGCTGCCAGCATATGGCATCTCGGGGTCTGCTGCTGCTCCTTGTGAAGAATCTCCTGAGCACGAGCTTCTTCCAGGATAGCTGAATGGGAGACTCGAGACTGGGTAGTCGTATAAGACTTGAGCTCTGGTGCAATCCCCTGGTGAAATCTCCTCGCCTTCTCTAACTCTGTCGGAATCAATACTGTACCAAATCTACTCAGGCGATTGAACTCTGAGTCGTACTCATCAACTGTCATATTCCCTTGCTTCAGATGAAGGAACTGGTCGTAGAGACCATCTCAAACATGAATAGGGAAGAACCTTTCATAAAATAAATCATAAAACTGCTTCCAGGTGGTCCCAGTGCCTAATCGCCTTTCTTCCGCTTTCCACCAGTGGTGAGCATTATCTTCTAGCAGTAGGTCCACTGCTGTCATCCAATCTTGAGCTGGCAATTGGGATGCCTTCAGTAGCTTCTTTGTACTAATAAGCCACTGTGACACCTCTAGTGGCTTCTCCGTTCTACTGAAAGGCTTAGGGTTCATATCTGTAAAGTTCTTGATAGAACCTTCATAAGGATGCAGAGCCGGTGCTGGTGCTGGTACTGGAGGTGGTGGTGGAGGACTAGCTAATGCTGCCATTATCGTCTGTCTCATCAGTTCAGTCTGCTGCCACTGAGCCTGCATCATTGCGTACATGAACTGAGAAGTAGGGCTCCCATCAGTCGATAGAGGAGGCATCTGTGGGCCCGACTGTGGCAGAAACTGCTGAGGGAATGGTGGTGGTGGTGGTACCGTCCCTAAGGGTGCTGCAGGGACCTGTCCAGTTTGATTCGCTGGGGGAGCTTGAGTCTCTTGGTGCACCGTTGTTGGAGGTGTGGCAGTCTGCTGCTGTCCCGACTGGTATGGTGTCACTGGAGTCATCGGAGGATTCTGTCCCTCCGGGTTGGCCTCTTCGCCAGCTGTGAGGGCCAAGGCAGAAGAATGTCCGCTTCTTAGATTCATACTGTTTATTAGGATAAGTTAGATATGAGGTAAATTGAGCAATCAAAGGATTCGAAAAGGATTGAAAGTCACGGGGATCAGTAGTTCTGGATGAGATGTTATTCCTATTCTTATATGCAGGCTTATTGGGCACAGTCATGTAACCCAACAATATACTCTGACCTGTATGGGCCACCACAAAAACATGTAACGCCCCAGTCCCATAATACATAGGACCAAGAACGTGAACATGCCAGCTGCACATATACGAAGAATACTCCAATATATGGAATCCTTATATATGTACATAAGCTGTAAATAAAATAATCACATGCCAGAATAACATAATCTAATCTCATCACAGCTCAACACAAAAAAATATAGAGTCCAAATAATAAATAGGAGTATCAAAAGATAGCCGGGTGAACATGCTCACTCCAAACAGCTATGAAAAATAGTCTCACAAGATCGGAGTCCAACCTCCCCAGAATAGAAAGAAAAGAGATGTAAAAATAATGTCCACTAATGTCTCCAACAAAGAATAGACTAGAAATCAGTAGAAACTGACTCGGTATCAATATAGGCTAGATCCAGAGCTGCTCCGTACTCCTGTGGGAAGTCGTCTAATCCTGAGAGATAACCAGGTCCTCAGAGGGTCGTAACAAGATACAAGAAAATACCATGCCATGATAACAGTAATATATAATATAAAGAAAGAAATATGTATGCAATCAGGTGCCTAACCAGTCTACAGTGATAATGCAATAAGAAAAAACCTTTGACGCATGGGCAGGATCAGGAATATCAGGAATCAGGACCGTATCTCCCACTGGAGATAACCTGCAATCAGGACCGTACCTCCCACTGGAGATAACCGGCCATCAGGACCGTACCTCCCATTGGAGATAACCAGCAATCAGGACAGTGCATATATGACCCATACGTTAAGGAACTGTTCTTCCCACCCAATGCCTATTAGGGTCACATCCATGACTCATATGTACCTCTAGTAACTGCCAAGTCTACTAGCATGCATTCTATTGGCAGTTACTCCTATCCGTCGCACGCTCCATACGTATCGGTGGCCAGCCGACTATGCGGATACGTATCCTACATGTTACTCACTTCACGTGATACAACAAGTGTCACGGCCGTATGAGATATACCAATACCTCAACATCAATGGGTGGTTACTAGACTAAGTCAATGCAAGAGAAATAAATAAGGCGAGATGAACGACCGATAGAGTCGCTTGCACCCAAGTGTGACTTGGACACACAGTTTAAATATCAAGAAAATAAGAATACTAAAAATAACAACTGAAAATAAGAATATAATAATCACAGAGTAAGGTGGCAAGGTATCTTGCCTGATGGTGCAAAGTGGCAATCCCAAGAAATCACAATGTCAGCCAAGAAATGTCACAATCTCCAAACAACTCTAGACGCTGAAACAAACATAAAAAATGCACTCGGTGTAAAAGATATACCTAGGAAATGCCTGTCCAAAAGTCTAATTCTGGAACAGGGGCAAAATCATAATTTCGGATCAAAACGATGTCCGCCGTTGGACCCACTTTGCACCGAAATGCGTACCGAAGTCTATGGTCTCCAAAGTCGTCAAACTACACGTCTACGATTTCAGTTTGAGGAGAGAAACTCAACGGTATGTCCAGTTTTGGATTTCGATAAGCCGTGCACAAAATCGCCCGTTTGAGTGGGTCGCGGGCCCGCCACAAATGGGTCCCGATTCGACTTTCTCAGAATCGAACCAAACTTGGCACACAGGACCAAAATTTCGATCCGAACCTATTGGCAGAAGTTTCGTCTCGAATCGACGACTGTACATGAAGTTATGGGCAAGTTTGCAAAACGTCGATACGGGATATCTCGACGGATATGCGTTGGTTTCGTCGCGCACACGCAACGAAACTGAGTTTCGTCAGTTTCCACACGTCCGCGACGTCCATACGCACCTTTCGATGCGTATAGTGCGCGACCACGTCACCCGATTTGTCGGGGCGCACGTCGTATCGGATAAAATTTTCTGAAATTTACTACTTCGAAAACAGTTTTTCACACAAGTTTAACATAGATTTAATTCTTGCACAGTAATCAAAATACAGATCTATAAGTTGCATTTTCATCGTGGTTATGTTGTCTTCACATGTGTTCAATTAGTTTTACAAGAATGTCGAAGAATTACCAAAAATTTGGCTTCCAATTATGGGTTTGGGACTGCCTCCTATACTGTTTTTCCTCTAGTTTTTCTCGGAAATTTGAATCGATTTCTCGATTCACTCTTTAGGTCTTCTCAGGTTCTACCTGAAGGGGTTTGAAGATGATTAAGTGGTCGATGCCTAGGAGGCGACGGATCGAGAAATCATTGCAAAACATGGGAGAAATACAACTCGAAAATTGTACCTAGAACGTACGAAAACAGTGGAGTCTTCTTAATCGACTGTCGGGTTGGGGGCTTTTCGCGGCAGCGCGGTGGTAGTCCGGCGACGGCGACTAGTCAGAGGCATACGCGTGAAGACAAGGAAGGTTCAGGCGAAGGTGGCAGTCGATTGGGATGAGTTAGGGTTCGGTTTGCGTATCAAAATATATATACTGCTGTCGACTTCAGTTTGTATTAGGACTATGGGGAGAGGGCTCGGGTTTTGCTAAGAGTAGTTTGGGTTTGCTAAGATGTTGGGATCGGGTTTAATCTATTGCAGCTGCCGACTTCTAATATGTTTGGTATTAGGGGGGTCTGCCATGTAGTGGAGTGGTTTAGGGGCGGGCCCCCCTGCAGCTGTAGCTGCTGCCATTTGTGGGGGTTCGGCCCACCACTGCTTTGTCTCTTTTTTTTAAACAATCAATATATATATATATATATATATATATATATATATATATATATATATATGTATGTATGTATGTATATATTCACAAGAAAAATTCTAAAAACTCGTAATTGAGTATCAAAAAATATTTGTAATAATTGTAGACTATATTTATTTAACAATTAAAAAAATATATCAAGCACAATCATACATATAATATATATCTATAATTACGTACATATCCCAATTACCACATTAATTCTAAATAATATAGAAAAATAATTTTTAAAGCACCAAAATAGTTAAAAATTATTGGGGTTTTACATACCGAGGCGGGGAGAAGAGCGATCTGACTCTTGGTACTTTCCATTGGCTGCAGTCCATTCGTCCTTCATACTTAGTGTGCCAGAATCAGAATCGGTTGTATCTGGAGCCCTATCTGCCGAGTCGGTTTGCACGACAGTTCGGCTATAGTCAGACGATGAAGAACAATCCAAGCTCTTGTGTTGGTTATAAGGGAGAAGTTTGCTAGATGGCGCCCGTGCGTGGTATTATTACAATGTCGGGTACACTGGAGCAAAATTTACGATCCCTATAATACGAGAAACTCTTATCTTTTATTCTTCCGTGAGGCTTAACTTGTTGAAAAATAACTTCTCGTTGGGTTATGATCGAGAATAAAGTTTGATTGGGGGGACAAAGTTGGAGGCGCCTCAGTCGGTCCTTGTGCATCTCCGAGAGCTTGCGTCATCAGGTAGTAGGTTCTCGGGTGGTTCTAGTACATCCCCGAAAAAGAGGGAGGATGAAACGCCCTTGAGTATCCCGTCGAAACGTCGAGCTCCTTTGGAGGCGAATTCTTCGCCTACCAAGAGAACCAAGCGGGCTGTACCCAGGCAGTACGGATCCACGTGATGGTCTTTGCCGTGGTAGAATACTCTGCTTATTGAATCTTCTTCACAACTATATCTCAGTCTTTTTATTCTGGTTTTTATCCCAGGCTTTTCGCTATTTACTGTTTCGTTTGTACAGGCGAACAGAAAGTCTGGGTGGACAGAGATACTCAGGGAACTTCCTGAGGAGGCCATTTCTGAGGTGCCCTTTCGGAAGCTGCTGCGTCCGGCGGTTAGAGTTACCATCCCTTTACCAGTTGGAGATCTTTTTTTGAGGAAAGAAAAGGAGGTTACTTTTGCCGCGGGGCCTTCTGTTATCGAGGTGCCTACGGACGCGAGGACCGAGAAGGCTAGTGTTCCAGAGGAGAACCCGACAACTGCAGATACTAAGGCTGCTGACTCAGAAGATTTTTCTCCTACTGCTCCTTTTGAATATGAGACTCAGGACATCTTGGAGTTAATGGCTTCACATCAGCAGAAAACTTTTATGGAGCCAACTTTGGACGATGTCACGACCCGATATTACAGAGTCCTTTTATCCTCGCTTCAGACTCTGTGAGATCGTTCGTCCTTGCTTGGACGTGATGTCGTACAAGCCTAAGTTATGCTTGCACAAGGCCAAGACCTGTACAACGACAAAATAGACAAGATAGACAATACGCAGCGGAACATATTGCAGATATTTGAAGCAGCAGCAGACATGTTGCATAATATAATTGAACACAAGGTAGCATAAACAATTATCTTTATTGATTTCATTTGAATAGATTACAAGCTCTTAATTCTCTAAGATACAATGCTTACATTCTCTCAAAAACCTTACGAAAGTAGAATGATCTCGTTCCATACATTACATCCCTTTATATACAACTCCGACTCTTTGCAACAGATGTCCATCTCTTGGCATCTCTTCTGATTTCTGGCTCCTGAGGATGAGGCTCGAGCTATCGCTTCGGACTATCATTCTCGATGCGTCTTGCACCTGCATGCAGACTGATGATGGGTCAGTATATCAGCATACTAGTGATTGTGAACAAAGGCTACATTTGTCTGTAACAATCACTAATTCATTTAGTGAGAAAATATTTCTTATGATGTGATCTTGCTACTTTTACCTATGTTCATTTCATGCAGTACAGAGTCAATTTATATCTTTTGAAAACACTTTAAAAAGCCAACATAGTATTTCCATCATTTCAAGCATACAAGGGACTATTCATTTAATGCACGATGACTACTCATTTCTTGTGATGTGATCTTGCTACTTTTACCTATGGTCATTTCATGCACTATAGAGTCAATTTACATCTATAAAAACACTTTAAAAAGCCAACATATCATTTCTTTCATTTCAAGCATACAAAGGACTATTCATTTTATGCACGATGACTACTCATTTCTTGTGATGTGTGCAGCGTGTTTCATGAACCATAATCATTTCTTAGGGACAAAAGTATTGGCATTCTTTTTTTTATTCAAGACATTCTCAGGGTCAGATTACAAGCACGATTATCGGATGTTTTCCTTGAAAGGGACAACAATTCTTGGCAACAAGTTATTCTTTAAGCGACTCAAGTTCAGGAAACTTAGGAACAAATGTATCACTTTTCAGTGACTCTTACCATAGCTGATGGTCCATACCTGCATAAGACTAGGGTTAGCATGAACATAATATAACCAACATTTCTCCTATTCGTCTCTGCATTATTAGCTTTTAGCAAAACATTTACCGACTTATGCAATTCGATTGGCAGTTGTGACTCAAGGCTTATCTCTGCACTAGTACGTGCACATACCAGCAGTTGTGACACTCAGGTTCAGCTCTGCACTGATATACACACATATTAGCAGCTGTGGCTTAGGGTTCAATACTTCACCAATCCACACCTATCTACATGATGGTCCATGGGTACATTTCCATGATTAGCCACTGAGACTCATGGTTCAGCTCATCGCTAATAGACACAACATCCCCCGTGATCGCGAGGTCTAGCATTTATCTCAGGAAAGCTATTACAATCTCTCCCGGGCTGATCGATTCCCAGCGCCCTAGGAACCATCGAGAGCCAATTACCTTGTGCACAAGTTATACGAGACCAATGCATGAACTATCCTTTCTATCAAATAAAACCCTTTAATGCATAGGTTATCACTCAGCAATCATTCTTTCTTTTCTCTTCTTTTCGTATAACACTTTTCTATTTCATTCATTCAAGCAATAGAGTCATAACTCTGCTTTCTCTTTTTCGTTCCTTTATTCGATCGATAGACAATTGACTTCATTCATTCATTCGTTTCAGTATACAATCAGGCACAAGTCAATCTCTAGTTAAGCATGGTAACATTTCTATAACGGCACATATAATAGTCTATTCTTTGATAGCATATAATTAGGGACATAAAAGCATACCCTATTTTCATCTTATTTAGCATGGCAATAGAGTCATAACTCTGCTTTCTCTTTTCCGTTCCTTTATTCGATCGATAGACAATTGACTTCATTCATTCATTCGTTTCAGTATACAATCAGGCACAAGTCAATCTCTAGTTAAGCATGGTAACATTTCTATAACGGCACGTATAATAGTCTATTGTTTGATAGCATATAATTAGGGACATAAAAGCATACCCTGTTTTCAGCTTATTTAGCATGGCAACAGTTCTTTGGTTGTGGCAATATTCTACTTTGGTATGACATGCATCATATCATTTCTTATTAGCAGGCAACAATTCTTCTTAGCAAACAGGTTATCTCTTTTCTTGTTCTTAGCATGCAGCATGTGGATTCTCTTATAAGCATACTCAATGATTACCAACTTGTTATTAGCAATAGCATTCATTCAAAAATTCAGATTCTTATTAGAAGTAAGCGAATCAAAAAGTGAGTCTTTGTCCACTCACCTAGATCAATCCTCTTCTGTTGTAGAGTCGGCAATTCAATCTTTCTATTTATCTAGTGCCTTCGTCGAGTGGGCACTACATAATTATCTACCGAGAAGAAGTTTTATCCTCGAAACTTAAGGAGAAACTTATGATATCCATGGCAACGCTAGTCCTCATCCTTCGCCATCATCAATCCATGAAATCACGATTCATTTCATATGAAAAGCTCATGTTCATTAAAACATCTCAATCTCAATCAATAAATAAAACATATGCCGGCATCATAAAAATATTTACGGACTTTTTGTATGGAACATTCAACTTATCGATGATATCAAGCAGACATAGAATTTTGATCATGAGAACATCTTCAAATCAACAATTGACCAGAGGATCGTGTTGCTCTGATACCATTATGCCACGTTCCGTTCTCGCAGAGTCCTTTCTTTCTCGCTTCAGACTCTGTGAGACCGTTCGTCCTCGCTTGGGCGTGATACCGTACAAGCCTAAGTTGTGCTTGCATAAGGCCAAACCCGTACAATGACAAAATAGATAAGATAGACAATACACAGCAGGATATATTACAGATATTTGAAGCAGCAGCAGACATATTGCATAATATAATTAAACACAAGGTAGTAGAAATAATTATATTTATTGATTTCACTTGAACAGATTACAAGCTCTCAATTTTCTTTGATACAATGCTTACATTCTCTCAGAATCATTGCAGAAGTACAATGATCCTGTTCCATACATTACATTCCTGTATATACAACACCAACTCTTTGCAACATATGTCCAACTCTTGGCATCTCTTCTGATTTCTGGCTCCTGAGGATGAGACTCGGGATATCGCTTCGGACTATCCTTCTCAATGCGTCTTGCACCTGCGTACATACTGATGATGGGTCAGTATATTAACATACTGGTGATTATAAACAAAGGCTATATTTGTCTGAAATGATCACAAATTTATTTAGTGAGAAAATATTTTTCTGATGTGATCTTGCTACTTTTACCTATGTTCATTTCATGCAGTACAGAGTCAATTTACATCTTTTTAAAACACTTTGAAAAGCCAACATATCATTTCTTTCGTTTCAAACATACAAGAGACTATTCATTTCATGCACGATAACTACTTATTTTTGTGATGTGATCGTGCTACTTTTACTTATATTTATTTCATGCAGTAAAGAGTCAATTTACATCTATTGAAAACACTTTGAAAAGCCAACATATTGTTTCTTTCATTTCTAGCATACAAGGGACTATTCATTTCATGCACGATGACTACTCATTTCTTGTGATGTGCACAGCAGATTTTATGAACCATAATTATTTCTTAGGTACAAAAGCATTGGCATTCTTTTCTTTTATTCAAGACATTCTCAAGGTCAGATTAGAAGCACGATTATCAGATGTTTTCCTTGATAGGGACATAACAATTCTTGGCAACAAATTATTCTTTAAGCGACTCAAGTTCAGGAAACTTAGTGCCACTCCTGTTTCCTGTTATACGTATTTTTCAGGATACGTATATGGATTTCTGACAATTGCCAGGTGGCCCGTGTTTTGACTTATCTTGCTTAGCTTATCTTTGGTTTAATCTTGACTTAATTGGTTCAACTTGGTTCAACATGACTTGACTTGGTTTGGCTTAGCTTGGTTTGGTTTATTTTGGGTTGAGATGAGAAGGGTTGCTATATAAGTCAACTCCTTCTCTCTCCTCCATTATTTATATTTACTTCTTCTTCTTCTCCATTACTCCACCCACCTACCAAGCCCTAGGCAAGTGCAACTTGCTTCATGATGGTTCTTCCATTTTATTTTTCCATTCTCTTCTTCACTTGATTATAAGCCTCTTTAGAACTTGGCATTTTGGATGGTTTTATGTAGATCTAAGTTTTGATCTTTTCTAATTTTTATTGGTTTTGATCTATTAAAGCTTAGAAGTCTTGTTCTATGCAGTTTAGTCCCTTGGAAGTCTCAATTCAGACTTATTTTGAGCAATTTATGGCCATTTTAGTTCATGGGTTCAACTAAGGCATTTTTATGCTGGTTGGAGAAGAAGAACAGTGTGCGCGCACACAACTTGGAGCCGTGTTGTTCTGATACCATTCTGTCATGCCCCGATCTCGCAAAGTCCTTTCGTCCTCACTTCAGACTCTGTGAGACCGTTCGTCCTCGCTTGGGTGTGATGCCGTACAAGCCTAAGTTGCGCTTGCACAAGGCCAAGTCCTGTACAATAGACAAGATAGACAATACACAGCGAAACATATTACAGATATTTGAAGCAGCAGCAGACATGTTGCATAATAGAATTGAACACAAGGTAGCATAAATAATTCTCTTTATTGATTTCATTTGAATAGATTACAAGCTCTCAATTCTCTCTGATACAATGCTTACATTCTCTCAGAAACCTTACAAAAGTAGAATGATCTCGTTCCATACATTACATCCTTTTATATACAACACCAACTCTTTGCAACATATATCCATCTCTTGGCATCTCTTCTGATTTTTGGCTCCTGGGGATGAGGCTCGGGCTATCGCTTCGGACTATCCTTCTCGATGCGTCTTGCACCTGCGTGCAGACTGATGACGGGTCAGTATATCAACATACTGGTAATTATGAACAAAGGCTACATTTGTCGAAAACGATCACTAATTCATTTAGAGAAAAAATATTTCTTGTGATGTGATCTTGCTACTTTTACCTATGTTCATTTTATGCAGTACAGAGTCAATTTACATCTTTTGAAAACACTTTAAAAAGCCAACATATCATTTTTATCATTTCATGCATACAAGGGACTATTCATTTCATGCACGATGATTACTCATTTCTTGTGATATGATCTTGCTACTTTTACCTAGGTTCATTTCATGCCGTATAGAGTCAATTTACATCTATTGAAATTACTATGAAAAGCCAACATATCATTTCTTTCATTTCAAGCATACAAGGGACTATTCATTTCATGCACGATGATTACTCATTTCTTGTGATGTGTGCAGCGTGTTTTATGAACCATAATCATTTCTCAGGGACAAAACAATAGCATTCTTTTATTTTATTCAAGTCATTCTCAGGGTCATATTGCAAGCACGATTATCAGAAGTTTTCCTTGAAAGGGACATAACAATTCTTGGCAACAAATTATTCTTTAAGTGACTCAAGTTCAGGAAACTTAGGAACAATGTATCACTTTTTAGTAATTCTTACCATAGTCGACGGTCCATCCCTGCACAAGATAAGGGTTAGCATAAACGTAATATAACTAGTATTTCTCTTGTTTGTTTCTGTATTTAGCTCTTAGCAAAATATTTACCGACTCATGCAACTAGATTGGCAGCTGTGACTCAATGCTCAGCTCTGTACTAGTTTGTGCATATACCAGCAGTTGAGACACTCCAGGTCAACTCTGCACTGATATGCACAGATATTAGCAGCTATGGCTCATGGTTCAGCTCTTCACCAATCTGCGCCTATCTACATGACAGTCTATGGGTACGTTCCCATGATTAGCCGCTAAGTCTGATGGTTCAGCTCGTCGCTAAAAGACACGACATCCCCCCCGATCGCGAGGTCTAGCATTTACCTCAGGGATGCTATTACAATCTCTCGGGCCCCAGGAACCGTCGATAGACTATTACCTTGTGCACAAGTTGTACGAGACCAATGCATGAACTATCATTTCTATCAAATAAAACCATTTAATGCACAGGTCATCAATCAGCAATCATTCTTTCTTTTCTCTTCCTTTTGTATAACAGAGCCAATAGCTCCTCTTTTTTATTTCATTCATTCAAGCAATAGAGTCATAACTCTGCTTTTCTATTTTTCGTTTATTTATCGATCGATACACAATTAACGTCATTCATTTATTCGTTTCAGCATACAATCAGGCACAAGACAATCTCTAGTTAAGCATGGTAAAATTTCTATAATGGCACGTATAACAGTCTATTCATTGATAGCATATAATTAGGGGCATAAAAGTATACCCTATTTTCATATTATTTAGCATGGCAATAGTTCTTTGATTATGGCAAAATTCTACTTTGGCATGACAGGCATTATATCATTTCTTATTAGCAGACAACAATTCTTCTTAGCATATAGGTTATCAGTTTTCTTATTCTTAGCATGCAGCATGTGGACAATCTTGTTATTAGCAATAGAATTTATTAAAAAACTCAGATTCTTATTAGGAGTAAGCGAATCATAAAATGAGTTTTTGTCCACTCACCCAGATCAACCCTCTTCTATTGCAAAGCCGACAATTCAATCTTTCTATTTATCGATTGTCTTCGCGGAGCGGGGTACTACATAATTACCCACCGAGAAGAAGTTTCTTCGTCGAAACTTAAGGAGAAACTTACGATATCCATAGCAGTGATAGTCCTCATCCTTCGCCATCATCAATCTATGAAATCACGATTCATTTCATATCAGAAGCTCATATTCAATAAAACATCTCAATCTCAATCAATAAATAAAATATGTACCGGCATCATAAAAATATTTACGAACTTATTGTATGGAACGTTTATCTCATCAATGATATCAAGCAGACAAGGAATTTTCATCAAGAGAACATCTTCGAATCAACAATTGGCCAAAGGATCGTGTTGCTCTGATACCATTATGTCATGCCCCGTTCTCGTCGATTCCTTTCGTCCTCGCTTCAGACTCTGTAAGACCGTTCGTCCTAGCATGGGCATGATGCCTTGGAAGCCTAAGTTGTGCTTGCACAAGGCTATGACCCATACAATGACAAAATTGACGAGATAGACAATACGCAGCGAAACATATTGCAGATATTTGAAGCAGCAGAAGTCATATTGCAGAATATAATTGAACACAAGGTATCAAAAATAATTCTCTTTATTGATTTCATTTGAACAGATTACAAGCTCTCAATTCTCTCTGATACAATGCTTATATTCTCTTAGAAATATTACAGAAGTAAAATGATCCCGTTCCATACATTACATCCATTTGTATACAACACCAACTCATTGCAAATGATGTCCAACTCTTGGCATCTCTTCTGATTTTTGGCTTCTGAGGATGAGGCACGAGATATCGCTTCGGACTATCCTTTTTGATGCGTCTTGCACCTGCGTGCAGACTGATGATGGATGAGTATATCAACATACTGTTGATTATGAACAAAGGCTATATTTGTTTGAAACGATCACTAATTCATTTAGTGAGAAAATATTTCTTGTGATGTGATCTTCCTACTTTTACCTATGTTCATTTCATGCAGTACATAGTCAATTTACATCTTTTGAAAACACTTTGAAAAGCCAACATATCATTTCTTTCATTTCAAGCATATATGGGACTATTTATTTCATGCACGATGACTACTTATTTCTTATGATGTGATCTTGCTACTTTTACCTATGTTCATTTCATGCAGTATAGATTCAACTTATATTTATTGAAAACACTTTGAAAGCCAACATATTATTTCTTTCATTTCAAGCATACAAGGGACTATTCATTTCATGTACGATGACTACTCATTTCTTGTGATGTGCGTAACGTATTTCATAAACCATAATTATTTTTCAGGGACAAACGCATTGTCATTCCTTTCTTTTATTCAAGACATTCTCAGGGTCAGATTAGAAGCACGATTATTAGACGTTTTCCTTGAAAGGGACATAACAATTCTTGGTAACAAATTATTCTTTAAGGGACTCAAGTTCACGAAACTTAGGAACAAATGTATCACTTTTCAGTGATTCTTACCATTGTCGACAGTCAATCCCTGTACAAGACAAGGGTTAGCATGAACATAATATAACCAACATTTCTCCTGTTTGTTTCTGCATTTAGCTCTTAGCAAAATATTTATCGACTCATGCAACCCGATTGGCAGCTGTGACTTAATGCTCAGCTCTGCACTAGTTTGTGCATATACCAGCAGTTGTGAAACTTCAGGTCAACTCTGCACTGATATGTACAGATGTTAGCTACTGTGGCTCATGGTTCAGCTCTTCACCAATCCGCGCCTATCTACATGATGGTCCATTGGTACGTTCCCATGATTAGCCGCTGAGTCTAATGGTTCAGCTCATCGCTAATAGACACGACATCCCCCCTGATTGCGAGGTCTAGCATTTACCTCAGGGATGCTAATACAATCTTTCCCGGGCCCCAGGAACCGTTGAGATACGAGACCAATGCATGAACTATCATTTCTATCAAATAAAATCATTCAATGCATAGGTCATCGATCAGTAATCATTCTTTCTTTTATCTTTCTTTTGTATAACAGGGCCAATAACTTCTCTTTTTCATTTTATTCATTCAAGCAATAGTGTCATAACTCTGCTTTTCTCTTTTTCATTTATTTATTTGATCGATACACAATTGACGTCATTCATTCATTCATTATAGCATACAATCAGGCACAAGACAATCTCTAGTTAAGCATGGTAACATTTTTATAATGGCAAGTATAGCAGTCTATTCATTTATAGCATATAATTAGGGACATAAAAGCATACCCTATTTTCATCTTATTTAGCATGGCAATAGTTCTTTGATTGTGGCAATATTCTACTTTGGCATGACAGGCATCATATTATTTTTTATTAGCAGACAACAATTCTTTTTAGCATATAGGTTATCTCTTTTCTTGTTCTTAGCATGCAGCATGTGGATTCTCTTATAAGCATACTCAATGATTACCATCTTGTTATTAGCAATAGCATTCATTCAAAAACTCAGATTCTTATTAGGAGTAAGTGAATCATAAAATGAGTATTTGTCCACTCATCCAGATCAATCCTCTTCTGTTGCAGAGCCGGCAATTCAATCTTTCTGTTTATCTAGTATATTTTTGCCGAGCGGGGTACTACATAATTACCCACCGAGGAGAAGTTTCGTTCTCGAAACTTAAGGAGAAACTTACGATATCCATAGCAGTGATAGTCCTTATCCTTTGCCATCATCAATCCATGAAATCACGATTCACTTCATATCAATAGCTCATGTTCAATAAAACATCTCAATCTCAATCAATAAATAAAATATATGCCAGCATCATAAAAATATTTATGGACTTATTGTATGGAACGTTTATCTCATCGATGATATCAAGCAGACAAGGAATTTCGATCAGGAGAACATCTTCGAATCAACAATTGGCTAGAGGACGTGTTGCTCTGATAACATTATGTCACGCCCCGTTCTTGCAGATTCCTTTCGTCCTCGCTTCAGACTCTGTGAGACCGTTCATCCCGCGTGATGCCGTGCAAGCCTAAGTTGTGCTTGCATAAGGCCATGACCCGTATAATGAAAAAATAGACAAGATAGACAATACACAGCGGAACATATTGTAGATATTTGAAGCAGCAGAAGTCATATTGCAGAATATAATTAAACACAAGGTAGCAAAAATAATTCTCTTTATTGATTTCATTTGAAAAGATTACAAGCTCTCAATTCTCTCTGATACAATGCTTACATTCTCCCAGAAATATTACAGAAGTACAATGATCCCGTTCTATACAATACATCCATTTATATACAACACCAACTCATTGCAACTGATGTCCAACTCTTGGCATCTCTTCTGATTTCTAGCTCTTGAGGATGAGGCATGGGATATCGCTTCAGACTATCCTTTTCGATGCGTCTTGACCTGCGTGCAGACTGATGATGGATCAGTATATCAACATACTGTTGATTATGAACAAAGGCTACATTTTTCTGAAAGGATCACTAATTCATTTATGAGAAAATATTTCTTGTGGTGTGATCTTTCTACTTTTACCTATGTTCATTTCATGCAGTACATAGTCAATTTACATCTTTTGAAAACACTTTGAAAATCCAACATATCATTTCTTTCATTTCAAGCATATAAGGGACTATTCATTTCATGCATGATGACTACTTATTGCTTGTGATGTGATCTTGCTACTTTTATCTATGTTTATTTTATGCAGTATAGAGTCAATTTACATCTATTGAAAATACTTTGAAAGCCAACATATCATTTCTTTCATTTCAAGCATACAAGGGACTATTCATTTCATGCACGATGACTACTCATTTCTTATGATGTGCGCAGCGTATTTTATGAACCATAATCATTTCTCAGGGACAAAAGCATTGGCATTCCTTTCTTTTATTCAAGACATTCTCAGGGTCAAATTAGAAGCATGATTATTAGATGTTTTCCTTGAAAGGGACATAACAATTCTTGGCAACAAATTATTCATTAAGCGACTCAAGTTCAGGAAACTTAGGAACAAATGTATCACTTTTCAGTGATTCTTACCATAGCCGACGGTCCATTCCTGTACAAGACAAGGGTTAGCATGAACATAATATAACTAGCATTTCTTGTAACACCCACTTTTCTAAATGAGGGTAATTTTAAACTTTTGTAATTTTAATCTTTTAATAATGAGATTTAAATCATGTTATGATTTTTGGTGATTTTTAATTCTTTTAATACTATTTAAATTATTGAATTGTGCTTTTGATGTTTAACTAGTGCAACCCTAGAATTGTTAAGCCTAAAGACTAACCATGATCCTTGGGACCTAACTAATGGACTTAGACGAGTTAGTAGGAATTATGTTAGGATGACTAATTGCAACTTTTTAGCCTAGGAATATTTTGGTCATTTTGACAGTTTTGTGAAATTGAATTTTTATTAATTAAATATTTGTGCTAATCTATTTATTAGAGACTAACCTAGTTTTGACCTAACCTAGATGTTAGTGATGACCATAGAGGCTTAGTTAGATGGCTAGAAACTTAATAACTAAGTTGAGAATATCTAGATATTTGTAAGTTAGATATTTTATTAGCTTTAGCCTAGAATTAGCTTGGGCCTTAAGTTGAGACTTAGAATTGATTTCTAGGGAGTCCATAGCCTTTCTCCATGCCCAAACCCTAACCCTAACCATGATATGGAAGCCAAAATGCAACCCTGATGGAACTGGAGATTCCCAGGACCCTTCCTTTGGTGTGCGTATTGATCGATAGAAAGTTAGACAGATTGTGAAACCCATATTTTTGTAATTAATTATTAATAGTATTTTAGTGTGATAATTAGTATTTCATATTATTATTATTATTAAATATTTTTGGGTGCAAATTATTTCAAAATTATTAACAACATGGATTTTTGATTTAGATCCAGATCCGAGTCCGAACCCAGACCTGGACCCAATCCTATTTCCTAAATTCTAAATTCTTATTATTTATAAAAAATATATATATATATAGTTATAGCTGGTCCCGTAGGACCAGCACCCCAACCCATCCCACGATCAGACTCCTTCCTTTCCTCCAACACCCTTTCACATCCCCATACGTTTATTCCCACGTAACCACCACCCTTATTTCCTCCTGAAAACCACTCCTCTTCCCCTTCCAGTAACCCCCACAGCACTACACCCATTCTTCAATTTCCTAATTTATTTTCCCCAGCTCACGTTCACTCAACAGCCAACCCACTCCTATTTTTCCTCCCCCTCTTTTGCTACTCTCCACTAAAGAGCAACAACTTCCCTTTATTTTACTCTTACAACTCCCCACTCTCTCCCGTACTCACTTCTCTCATCAGGAAGAGAGAATTAAAATCTCAACTCTCTCTCTCTCCCTCTCCATTTCTCTGTTCTCTCAAAACTTCCTAAAACCCATCTTCCCTCCCGAGCACCTAACCCTAACCCCCAAATTTCCCCTGCCTAGTTGCGAGCCTTCCCCGCGCCGACTTCTTTCCGACCGCCCCTGAGCGCGGCCCTCCCCGCGCGCTATCGCCCCGGTCTCGGCCGAGCCCGACCGGTTCCCTCGCCGTCCGCGCCGCTTCCCGGCCATCCGAGGCCGTGCCCCCTTTCGTCCCGAACGGCCGGCTCCCCGCGCCTCCCCCGCGCCACCCGGCGCTGTCCCTGTCCGCCGACCATTTCCGGCGAAGCCAGCGGCCGTGCGCCCCTCTCCGCGCGCGCGTGGGTCTTCCGACCGACTCCGACAGCGTACCCCGCTGTCCAGATCCGCTTTTCCGTCGCCTCTCCGGCGATCCGCTTCCCCGCCGCTGCCCTAGCTCCGCGGCCAGCGCCTCTGTGCGCGAGCTCCCCGGCGGATCTCCCCGCCGCAGCCGTCCCCGTCATCGACCTCGGCCGACAGCGCGCCCCCGCGTTGTCAGTGCTCCGCCGCCCCAGCGCCGCAGCCGCTGTTCGCGGTTCTTCGCTGTCCCCCGCCGTCCAGCGCGACCCCGCCGGCGTTTCCCGCTGATTTTCGCGGCTCCCCACCGCCACTGTCCGCGCACCGTTTCCCTTGGCCGCGCCCTTCCGGTGTGCTGCTGCCGTTTCCTGCGAGCCAGATCTGCTCGCGAGCCCTCTCCCGCTGTTCGGGATCTTCGACCTGCTGCCGAACTTTGTTTCGGATTTTTCCCAAGATTTTTCCCGCGGCTCCCCGCCAACGGAATTTGGTAATTTCTTGGTAATCACAGTAGTTCGTCCCTCCCGTAGAGTCGGTGATGAAATCGGTCCCCGGATTCCCTTCGGGAAATCCGGTTAGCTGCGTTATATTTTCGATTAGCTACGTTAGCGTATTTTCCTGTGTTCTACCTGCTGGTTTGGTGTGAATTGGTTGATTATGGGATTCCCGGACATTTCGGAAAGTTCGGTGGATTGAGAATTACTTTCTGTGGCTTGGAATTATTTTGGTGGATATATTCTGTGGATTATTTTGGGTTGGAAATATTTGCAGGTTTTCCGTGGCGCATTTCCCAGTTTTGGGTTTGTCCCGAAATAGAGGAAGTGCTGCCCAAATTTTTACAAAAACTATATTTATATTGATTTCAAAAACTGGCTTTCGAAAATGAATTTCTAAACTGATTTTCGGGCGACGACCGTACCGGTCTGTGGGCCCCGGCGAAATGCAAACGCACCGGTCCGACCGGACGTTGTGGTATTAGCCGAATTTTGAGGAATGGACCGAGTCTGAGACTCTTAGCTTTCTTTTTAATTATTTTAATTAATATCTAGGCTATTTAATATAGTTATTTAATTTCTGCACTTTATTTAATAATTTAAGTCATTTTCTCTTATTTAATGTAAAAGAAAATTGTACAGGGCATAAGCCCACCCTAGGACCATTAGCTGTGCCAATGTATTGTGTAGCATAGTTTTATTTTATTTTTATTTTTCTGGTGGATGTGGAATTTGGGTGGTTTTTGATTAGTCGCATGATCGTAAATTAGAGCGCGAATTACTAATTAATTACGAATTTAGTTAAAATGAATAGAATAATATCAAATAACTAGTTCACGATTTATCACTAAAAGAAACTGTATTTTTATAAATATATTACAAAAACTCAAAGTTTTCCCAAGTTAAATTGATTCTCGTGTTATTTTCAAATAATCCAATTAACCGGTTTAATCAAACGCACGTAGTTGCGACGTAAACGTTAGCTGTAGATTAATACAACTTAAAACCTGATTAGGACATTACTACTAGAGATTGTAACTAGCACATCTAGATATGGGTTGAATATTGTTTCTAAGTCTGGAATCTCAAATGTAGGATTTCGAGGAAGTGTTTGACCTAGTTCCTCGGTACCGACTCGTCTATCCAGTCATTCTAAAACAAAGGCAAGTGCAGTTATGTCTATTTGGTAATTTATCTAGTAATTGTTTTATTGCAATTTTAAACCACATTGC
Source organism: Iris pallida (assembly GCA_029216955.1). Lineage (NCBI taxonomy): Eukaryota > Viridiplantae > Streptophyta > Magnoliopsida > Asparagales > Iridaceae > Iris > Iris pallida. The sequence goes on along the minus strand of JANAVB010026000.1, from coordinate 8,854,478 downwards.
TACACGGAACTCTCTCCTAGAGTTCGAATATTGACTCATTGATTGAATCTGATTGACTCGGGATATTGGGGGAGTAGTGTAGCGTCTATGACCAATACCCCTATATTGCATCATTGATTGTGCGAGCTGATTCCTCCTATACACGAGGATAGGCCGGACCGTATCATTAGGATATAATTGAATCATCCCAAGCCGGTCATAGTTCGTTACCTACTCAAATCACATTGTTTTCAATTGTAGAATTGTGAAAAATATTGTTAAAGTATTTCAAATTGTTTAACATTGCAAATTTCAAATTATTATTTGAATTATTGGATATTTGTAATTGTACTTTGCTCCCTCCTGACTGGAGACCCAACATTTTAGGTATCACTGATGAGGCTTTATTGCCTAGAGTTTTCTTTTATTCATGATGTATGTAAAAAAATGGTTTAAGTTGTATCTTTTATTTCATGTAAAAGTTTAATAAAGTTTTAAATTTCCGAATGTTGAGTTGTGACAAATATAGTGTTGTTGTATGGTTACCTGCTACTGAACAACTTACTGCCGCCGTCTCAACAACGGTGCAGGCTGGGCATGATCCGATTCGACCCAAGCAATTGGGACCGGGTCGTGACATGTTTTTAGTGGTGGCCCATGCAGGTCTGAACAACAACTTAGGAAAACATACCTAGAAACAATTAGAACACTAGAACATCAATTTGTCACAACATAGGACCAAAATATATTATAAATAAATATTTTTGTTTGATTATAGACTGGTAGGATACCTTGCTTATGTTTCCATCCTAAACCTTCCAGAGAATGACCATTGACCAAATCCTACTGGCGATGAGGTATCATCTCCGGATCATACCCCATCTCCTCAACCAAGTCCAGGGTCCTTTCCCTCGCGGCTGTTTGACCGTCCTCAAAGTGCATCCAGTAAAGTTTTCCCTACACTGGCGATTCCTACCTCATCTCAAACTGAGTTGCATTTCCTCGGTGGAGTATTCATTTTGTTCCCCCACCAGTACCAGCAAACATTTTCTAAATGGTTGCCCTATTTCAAGTAATCCTGGAGTTCCAGAAAGCTCAAGATGAAGTCCAGCAGGAACAGAAGAATATCACGAGAGAAGACATGAAGAACGTCAATGATGTAGCCTTAGCTATCTTAAACCAAGTTGGAGCAGAACCTCGTCTTAGGAGGGATACCCCTGAATCTAGAAGATATTTGGATCCCATCAAGTACTCTACTTTCCGGCAGTCTTGTCGTAGGAGGTTATTGGCTTGTGACTACTGCAAGAGGCCTGGTCATCAGGCCGTTAGTTGCCGTAAGAGTTTGGGACAATGTTTGGCATATGGATCTGTTAAACATCGGGTAAAGGATTGCCCCTTATCTTTTCATCATACCAGAATACCTATCCCAGCAACGCCTGTTAGGCCACAACCTAGGGACTCTCTTCCTATCCAGCAGACCTTGCCTCCTACATTAAGGCATGATGCAGACTCGGGGTTCATAGAAGATGAAGGACCAGATCAATGAAGGCTCTAGGATTTATTCAGAGTGGAACTTCACCTTAGGGAGTACCTATCTTGTTTGTGCTCCGGAAGGATGAAACAACGGATGTGTATCGATTACCAGACACTAAAGAACAAGTACTCTCTGCCCGGATCGAGGATCTGTTTGATCTATTTGTGTGGAGTTAGGGTGTTTCGAAGTTTGACTTAAGATTTGACTACCATCAAATCAAAGTCAGGAAAGAGGACATTTCCAAGACGACGTTCAAACACCAAGTATGGGTAGTTTTCTGTGGTCAGGACGTTAGACTGACAAATGTTTCTGCTGTGTTCATGAATCTCATGAACAGAGATTTTTATGAGTATTTGAATCAGTTTATCTTCTCCATAGATAACATTCTGATATATTTGAAGGCTGAAGAAGAGCATGAAGAACACCTGAGGAAGTTTTGGAAACTTTGAGAAAAAATAAGTTTTATGGTAAGTTACCTGAACGTGGAATTTTGACCGGGTGAATTTTTGGCCATGTTGTCAAGAGAAGAAATTTCGATGGAAGATAGCTACTGTTGAAAAGTGGTATACCCCAAGTTCAATTCGGAAGTTTCTTGAACTTGGCTAGCTACTATCAGAAGTTCGTGAAGGAATTCGCCAAGATTGTTGAGCCGATGACGAAGCTCACTTGGAAGAATGAAGAGTTCATCTGGACGAAAGATTGCCAGGCGACATTGAGGAGCTAAAGAAGAGACTTACCACTACACCAATCCTTGCGCTACCCGCAGGAACCGGTGGTTTCTCAATTTACAGTAATGTCTCTGGAAAAGGACTGGGCTGCGTTCTTCAACAACATGGAAAAGTAATTGCTTACACATGTAGGCAACTACAGACTCATGAGAAGAATTATCCCACACCTAATTTGAATTGCTGCAATTATCTTTACTTTGAAGCTATGGAAGCATGATTTTATGGAAAGGGAGTGAAAATATGTACGGACTACCAAAGTCTGAAATATGTCTTCACTCAGGAAGGGCTGAATGTTAGACTAAGAAGATGGTTGAAGCAGATGAAGGTTTTCGACATCGACCTGCATCGAGAAGTTTGGACTGGAGGTTATACTACCTGGAGATAGAAGGACGGAGCTGGATGCTAATTCAGTATTGATGAAGTTCGAGGCTGAGGGACAAAAAATCAAGAGATCGTAGTTTCAAAACGAGGCACTTTGCAGGCTCAGAGATCAAGTGTTGGCAGGAACACTTGAGGGTTTCTAAATTGATCAGCAGTGGAACTCTGAAGAAGGGTGCGAGACTTTGCGTATCGGCTGACAAACGGGGGAACGAGTTGAAGGAAGAAATGCACCAGTCGCAGTATTCCATATATTCAGGAGATAATAAGATGTATCGGAATATGCCTCCATTGGTTGGTGTTATGGAATAAAGAAGGACAATTCCAGGTATGGGATTAGATGTGAATTTGTCAACATGAGGAAATTAGCAAGAGGACAACAAGCTTGTTGAAGCCGCTGGACAATTCGGAGTGGAAATAGAAGATATAACAATGAACTTTGAGTAAGGATTGCCTTGTTCCCAAGGAGGGAAGGGCACCAATTGGATTATTATAAACCAACTGACTAAGTCGGCACACTTTATTTTCCTTCAAAGTTGGTTTATCCACTAAGAAGTGGGCAGCATTGTACGGGAAGCACATCTACCGGATTCATGGAGTACCGCGGGACGAGCAATCAGAGAGGTCAATCCAGACGCTTGAAGATGTATTGAGATTTTGTGTCTCGAAATTTGGTAGGTCCTGGAAAGACCAAATTGCATTTGGTGAAGTTTCTCCTACCAGAGGAACAATCAGTTTCGACGGAGCTGGAAATTGAGGCCAGGTACATCAGGTCATTTGAAGTTTAAGATGCGTTGGAAGTAGCGTACCAGTTAGCTCTACCAGCTAATCTTGAGAATGTGCAACGTCTTCTACATCACAGCTCAGACATTACATTGCGGATCTGAGTCACATTTTGGATAATTCAGAGCTGAAGATTGGAATCAACCTTTCAGTGCCAGACAAACCAGTTGCAAGTCTAGTCAGAGATGAGAAGTAATCAGAATTTGAACCATCACTTAAACTCCTATTCCTTATCCTTTCTTTTTCCGTTCTAAATTTGACTAATGCTGCTAAGTTAGCCTAGTTTTGCAAGCTATCTCTTTAAATCAAGCTTGATCATGATGATATTTTATTGGGTGCACCCACTAATATATTGTCTAAATCAGGACCGGTGCATGATGGTCTGATCAACCTCGTGTACTTTGGTTCGCTTTTGTATTTTCTACATGGATGATATCATAAATGAAACTTATCCCTAAACCGTCTCATCCACGACTGCTTTGGAAATTCTTATTTTTTGGACCTGAGTTACGGGCGCAGTACCTGTACTTGTTTGATTCTCCTACCCTACTCTTTAAATTTCGAGGACGAAATTTTCTAAAGAGGGAAGATTGTGAAACCCATATTTTTGTAATTAATTATTAATAGTGTTTTAGTGTGATAATTAGTATTTCATATTATTATTATTATTATTATTAAATATTTTTGGGTGCAAATTATTTCAAAATTATTAACAACATGGATTTTTGATTTAGATCCAGATCCGAGTCCGAACCCAGACCTGGACCCAATCCTATTTCCTAAATTCTAAATTCTTATTATTTATAAAAATATATATATATATATATAGTTATAGCTGGTCCCGTAGGACCAGCACCCCAACCCATCCCACGATCAGACTCCTTCCTTTCCTCCAACACCCTTTCACATCCCCATACGTTTATTCCCACGTAACCACCACCCTTATTTCCTCCTGAAAACCATTCCTCTTCCCCTTCCAGTAACCCCCACAGCACTACACCCATTCTTCAATTTCCTAATTTATTTTTCCCCGCTCACGTTCACTCAACAGCCAACCCACTCCTATTTTTCCTCCCCCTCTTTTGCTACTCTCCACTAAAGAGCAACAACTTCCCTTTATTTTACTCTTACAACTCCCCACTCTCTTCCGTACTCACTTCTCTCATCAGGAAGAGAGAATTAAAATCTCAACTCTCTCTCTCTCCCTCTCCATTTCTCTGTTCTCTCAAAACTTCCTAAAACCCATCTTCCCACCCGAGCACCTAACCCTAACCCCCAAATTTCCCCTGCCTAGTTGCGAGCCTTCCCCGCGCCGACTTCTTTCCGACCGCCCCTGAGCGCGGCCCTCCCCGCGCGCTACCGCCCCGGTCTCGGCCGAGCCCGACCGGTTCCCTCGCCGTCCGCGCCGCTTCCCGGCCATCCGAGGCCGCGCCCCCTTTCGTCCCGAACGGTCGGCTCCCCGCGCCTCCCCCGCGCCACCCGGCGCTGTCCCTGTCCGCCGACCATTTCCGGCGAAGCCAGCGGCCGTGCGCCCCTCTCCGTGCGCGCATGGGTCTTCCGACCGACTCCGACAGCGTACCCCGCTGTCCAGATCCGCTTTTCCGTCGCCTCTCCGGCGATCCGCTTCCCCGCCGCTGCCCTAGCTCCGCGGCCAGCGCCTCTGTGCGCGAGCTCCCCGGCGGATCTTCCCGCCGTAGCCGTCCCCGTCATCGACCTCGGCCGACAGCGCGCCCCCGCGCTGTCAGTGCTCCGCCGCCCCAGCGCCGCAGCCGCTGTTCGCGGTTCTTCGCTGTCCCCCGCCGTCCAGCACGACCCCGCCGGCGTTTTCCGCTGATTTCTGCGGCTCCCCACCGCCACTGTCCGCGCGCTGTTTCCCTTGGCCGCGCCCTTCCGGTGTGCTGCTGCCGTTTCCCGAGAGCCAGATCTGCTCGCGAGCCCTCTCCCGCTGTTCGGGATCTTCGACCTGCTGCCGAACTTTGTTTCGGATTTTTCCCAAGATTTTTCCCGCGGCTCCCCGCCAACGGAATTTGGTAATTTCTTGGTAATCACAGTAGTTCGTCCCTCCCGTAGAGTCGGTGATGAAATCGGTCCCCGGATTCCCTTCGGGAAATCCGGTTAGCTGCATTATATTTTCGATTAGCTACGTTAGCGTATTTTCCTGTGTTCTACCTGCTGGTTTGGTGTGAATTGGTTGATTATGGGATTCCCGGACATTTCGGGAAGTTCGGTGGATTGAGAATTACTTTCTGTGGCTTGGAATTATTTTGGTGGATATATTCTGTGGATTATTTTGGGTTGGAAATATTTGCAGGTTTTCTGTGGCGCATTTCCCAGTTTTGGGTTTGTCCCGAAATAGAGGAAGTGCTGCCCAAATTTTTACAAAAACTATATTTATATTGATTTCAAAAACTGGCTTTCGAAAATGAATTTCTAAACTGATTTTCGGGCGACGACCGTACCGGTCTGTGGGCCCCGGCGAAATGCAAACGCACCGGTCCGACCGGACGTTGTGGTATTAGCCGAATTTTGAGGAATGGACCGTGTCTGAGACTCTTAGCTTTCTTTTTAATTATTTTAATTAATATCTAGGCTATTTAATATAGTTATTTAATTTCTGCACTTTATTTAATAATTTAAGTCATTTTCTCTTATTTAATGTAAAAGAAAATTGTACAGGGCATAAGCCCACCCTAGGACCATTAGCTGTGCCAATGTATTGTGTAGCATAGTTTTATTTTATTTTTATTTTTCTGGTGGATGTGGAATTTGGGTGGTTTTTGATTAGTCGCATGATCGTAAATTAGAGCGCGAATTACTAATTAATTACGAATTTAGTTAAAATGAATAGAATAATATCAAATAACTAGTTCACGATTTATCACTAAAAGAAACTGTATTTTTATAAATATATTACAAAAACTCAAAGTTTTCCCAAGTTAAATTGATTCTCGTGTTATTTTCAAATAATCCAATTAACCGGTTTAATCAAACGCACGTAGTTGCGACGTAAACGTTAGCTGTAGATTAATACAACTTAAAACCTGATTAGGACATTACTACTAGAGATTGTAACTAGCACATCTAGATATGGGTTGAATATTGTTTCTAAGTCTGGAATCTCAAATGTAGGATTTCGAGGAAGTGTTTGACCTAGTTCCTCGGTACCGACTCGTCTATCCAGTCATTCTAAAACAAAGGCAAGTGCAGTTATGTCTATTTGGTAATTTATCTAGTAATTGTTTTATTGCAATTTTAAACCACATTGCTACACGGAACTCTCTCCTAGAGTTCGAATATTGACTCATTGATTGAATCTGATTGACTCGGGATATTGGGGGAGTAGTGTAGCGTCTATGACCAATACCCCTATATTGCATCATTGATTGTGCGAGCTGATTCCTCCTATACACGAGGATAGGCCGGACCGTATCATTAAGATATAATTGAATCATCCCAAGCCGGTCATAGTTCGTTACCTACTCAAATCACATTGTTTTCAATTGTAGAATTGTGAAAAATATTGTTAAAGTATTTCAAATTGTTTAACATTGCAAATTTCAAATTATTATTTGAATTATTGGATATTCGTAATTGTACTTTGCTCCCTCCTGACTGGAGACCCAACATTTTAGGTATCACTGATGAGGCTTTGTTACGCGATCCCAAGACGAGGAATTCGAGATTGCTGAGCTGTATTGCCTAGAGTTTTCTTTTATTCATGATGTATGTAAAAAAATGGTTTAAGTTGTATCTTTTATTTCATGTAAAAGTTTAATAAAGTTTTAAATTTCCGAATGTTGAGTTGTGACAAATATAGTGTTGTTGTATGGTTACCTGCTACTGAACAGCTTACTGCCGCCGTCTCAATAACGGTACAGGCTGGGCATGATCCGATTCGACCCAAGCAATTGGGACCGGGTCGTGACACAGATCTAATACGTGTTCTAGCCCTTCATAGGCAGAAACTAGGGTTCACGAATTATACATGCGGCGAAAAGAAGACAAGTAATTCCTGGCAATCTCGAGCGGACGACCCCAAGATCTTCTGCACGTATTCCTTCCTCGAGTTGGACGTCGTGTGGGCGACGATCTCCCAACCTTTTCTTCTCCTTGGCAGCCCTCTTTTTCTCTCCTTACGTGAATCACGAATTTAGAAAAAGTTTCAGATTTCTGATCGGTAATATGACGGCCAGAGAATAGAGGATATATATAGGCTACGGCAGGGACCAATGAGAAGAAATTAGGTTTAGGCCTCCTAACGGATCTGGATATCCCGTGTTCAGCCCGAACACACAATCCAGGCCCATTAACAATAACTCGGTCCACTAATGAGCTATTGTTGCACTACCTCCCTAATCCCAAATTATTTTTGTGGGCTCCTTTTATTATATGCTCGTTTGGCTCCCCATGTTAAGATATCGTATGTCCGTCGATCAAATTAAGTTACTGACAACTATATTGATTCGACATCTTTTATCCTTAAGTAGTACCGCTCAACTTTATTTGTCATGTCGGATATAATCTACCTGCAGGGTTTACATAACAATCCTTATGAGCTTCTTAAGGGGACATCATCAACCCGATGTATCGGGACATGGATTCCATTTATAATTAACAACCCATCATACATACAATGTTATTACCCAATTCATAGAGCTTGTTGATCCATAATGAATCTCACTCTTTTATGAGTCAAAATAATACACACTGCGTATACATGTCCGTTATTATATCCGGGTTAAGAGCACAAGCATCCATAATAACAGAGGTGTTTGTTCTCTTATGTAGTCAATACAAAGAGAACAACCTCAAGTGGTCATGTTCAATACACACAAAGTATACTAGTATAAACCTATAGTCAAGATAGACTAATACCAGATTACACTACAATCTTTCCAATAGATTGTCCAAGTCCATCTAGGTTGTGAACTATTTATATACTCCATAGGGAAATGATAATATTATCTTCTGTGTGATACCACACACCATATTATCTACAATATAGAATATCAGACATTTGCGTTAACACTTGCAACAAATACAATATGCAAACATTTGCCCATATGATTCTTATTCAAAATTTAAGGAAATAAGGTTACTAAAAAAGTGATGCTTTTAGTATATAACCCTAATAATCTCCCACTTATACTCAAAGCATTGCTTTTCAGTATACTGTTACAAATCTCCCACTTATACTTAAAGCCATGCTGCTACACATCTGACTCCCATTCCCTCAACATGACTATCAAAAGCCTTAGCTGGTACGCTCTTTGTAAAGGGATCAGCTAGGTTGTCGGTTGATGCTATCTTGATCATAGCAACTTTTCATTTCTTTATGAAATCTCATATCAGGTGGTACTTGCGCTCAATGTGTTTGCCAGTCTTATTGGTTCGTGGTTCCTTCGAGTTTGTAACTGCACCATTATTATCACAATAAAGTGTAATAGACTTAGGCAAACTAGGTACTACATCTAAGTCCAACAGAAAGTTTCTGAGCCAAATCGCTTCTTTGGCTGCCTCAGAGGCTGCTACATACTCGGCTTCCATGGTGGAATCAGCAATACATTTTTGCTTGATACTCCTCCACACAATGGCTCCACCTCCCAAAGTAAACACATAACCTGAGGTAGATTTCCTGGAATCCCTATCTGACTGAAAATTTGAGTCTGTATACCCCAAGGGAACTAAACTATCTGCCTGGTAAACTAGCATATACTCTTTAGTCCTTTTCAGGTACTTTAAAATATGCTTTACGGCATTCCAGTGCACTTGTCCTGGGTTAGACTGATATCTGCTGACCATGCCTATGGCAAAGCAGATGTCTGGTCTCGTACATAGCATTGCATACATTAAGCTTCCTACTGCTGAAGCATAAGGAACTGCCTTCATGTTCTCTATCTCTTTAGGTGTCCTCGGACACTACTCCTTTGATAGAGTAATTCCATGTCTAAAAGGTAAGAAACCTTTCCTAGAATTTTACATACTAAAACGAGTTAGTACAGTATCGATATAGGAAGCTTGGGATAAGTCCAACATCCTTTTCTTGCGATCTCGTAGAACTTTGATCCCAAGGATGTGACCTACTTCTCCTAAGTCCTATTAAATTTCTGTTTTCTCTTCATGATAGCATGCATCTAGGCACCATGGACCTGTAGATGTAGTTTGGTAGGAATTGGTGTCAATTTGATACGTGTATCGGACACGTATCGGAGTACTAGTGAAGGTGTTTGATGAAATGCTTGTGAGAAATTTTTATTTATATTTTCTTAAACTAATTTAATGTCTAGGTAGCCCTTCATATGTCTTTTGAATCCCCCAAGGACTGAGATCGAATTTGTGTCTTTTACGTGCCCAAAATGGGCACGGACACGCAACACGACACGCGCATGCACTGCCATGCTACCTGACCCTAAATTCTCCCTCATTTGACTTCGTAGACACGTGCCACTTGGCACAGAGGTGGGGGCCACCATTGACAAGCCCCCTTCGAGTTTTATGCTGTGAGTCCCTTACCCAAATTTTATTGATATTATTATATTATAAATAATAATTGGCTGAATTTGTACTAATATTTTTTCTAATCAAACCCTAGAAAAATTGAACTAATTGCAAGTTACCCACTGATTGGGTACTCATGCAAGGTTCAGTTGTGAGGGGGGGATAATTGTAAAAACCCCCTCATTCAAATTCAAATGTCGAACACCTTATAGTTGGGCCTCTGTTCAAATTGAACAGATAAGAGCTTGTTTTAATTTGAAATTTTAGCATATCCAAACCCTGTTAAACTCAATCCAAATTGAGCTCTAACTGATCTCTCTCAATCCCTGAGAGATTCAGTTAGATCCCAAGGTCGAGTATTAAAGGGGAGGTAGCCGACCCTTTGCTTCTCTCAAAATCCTAATCCTTCCCCTGCGTATCTGGAGCTTGGAAGACTCATTTGCTCAAGAGGAATTCGACAAGAGGCAATCTTCTATCTCTCACAAGTAAGCCTACCTCTGTATCAATTCCTTAATCTTTCGAGTATTAGCCAAGGTCGAATGTACTGTTCAATAATAACTTGGATGTTCGGTTTAATGCCTAAAACAAGAAATGATGGACTCAGGTTTGAACAAATCAGGGATATGTGTCTGTAGGTAATCCCAGATTTACGTATCTCGATACATAGAGGATTACAAATCCGAGCTACATGAGGTGCAATCATGTTCACAGTATTTTGATGACACCATTAAACCACTAAGTTCAAATTCATGTAGCATCCAATGTCATCACATAGGTATAGGCAGAAGGATATTAGCGGACACCAAAAGGAAAGGGAAAGACCCAATCAAAACAGATGTATGTGTACCTAGTATCGACTAATACTGATAAGTTAGACCCATCCTTGCACCAACTCAATACTGATTTGGCCGATCCCATCTAGTATTGAAATTGATACTGACAGAGGATATCTAGGTAGCATGGGATCAATACCCCTGTCCCTATCATTTTAGAATGCATCTTGGATTCAGTGCAGATTAGTACACATAATGTAGGACTCTCTGCATGTAATGGTTCCTCCTATCAGACGAGATATCTGTCCTGCATATAGGTTGCATTCATTCCCTCGTTTGTATTGGTTAAGGCACTTCGGATCATTACATATTTGTGTATCAGTCGGGCCAATATCATGTTCCCGTAGTTTATTTTCGAGCAATCTCACACCCAAACCCTCTTCCTATTCAATTGTTCTATCCTTCACCAATTATGATCGAATCTTGCATCATAACTCCCTGTTCAGTCCATGTATAGAAGTTGTACTATAGACTCAGACATTGCTTCTGTGACCGAGTATCAAATATGATACCTATCCTGACACCAACGTACTAGGGACCCTTGTTGGAGTTTAGACCATATCCTCCACTTCTTTTAGACTCTTAAGACCTGTCTCATCAAGTCTACATATATACTTTGTAGTTCTATATGGGTATATGGTCTTATACGCATGGACTTCATATGATGTCCTATAGGTAATAGTCTGTAATTAGTGTGTCAGCCATCACCTGCATATGTAGGGGTCCCCATGATGTAGGTTTGGATGTTAATTAACTGGAATTGGGATAGAGGATAGGAAATTCGAATACACAAAGAATTAGTCCAATAGACAGGGGTATCTTAGGTTTATATGACTAAGTGTTCCCAGCGGGTTCAGTAGGAAGTAGCTATGGGGAATATATGAGCATGCCTTGACCTTAGAAAACATTGGCAGACTTGGGGTTTAGGAGTTGAAGACATTAAACTGATAACCGTAGGTATCAGAGAGGCCTACTAGGTTGGAGTAACAGGTACACGAAGGACTAAATGAAGATATCAGTTAACAAGAGGTGCTTCAAGGGTAAATTAACAGGTATGTAGATGGGAAGTCGACAAAGTGTGGCTATGCAAAACATGAATATATATATGGGTATGTCTGACATAGGGGTAATAGCATGCAACTATAGCCCGGGTATCAAGGGTGTTCCCCAAATAAACTCTAATTTGGCACGGAAAAAATAATTAGGAGTTAGCCCTATAGGCCAGGTGGAGTAACTAACCCAAGTACACAGGAAAAAAACCAGGTTTTTATGCTGATGTACACACGGGTATACCTAGGTACTTGGACTCCTAGAGTATCTGGATACAGGGGTATCAAGTCTGAGGTGTGTAGCAAGTTGGGTTGTTCATGTGTCCATTAGTTAGGAGGACTGGACATGTAGGCAACACGTGCAGGGTGCCATATCTGGTACCAGTGAATGGCACTGATAGGTTAGCTCACTGAATACAGCATGTTACATCTAAGGATAGTAATATCACAGGGGTTCCTAAGTGCCAGGAAGTAGGTAAGGGAAGATATGTGTGCAACAGAGAACAACCTAGATGGAGACCATTGGTGAGGCTGTGAGGTATCCTACAATCCAGTTAAAGAGATTTAGAACAGCAAGGCAACTGCAGTAAAATATGGGTTTTAGACTCCAAGTAGCAGTCTCTATGACACACGTTTGTACTGTAAAGTACAAACTCATATGCACCCTCCAGTATCACTAGTAAGATAGACAGTTGGTCACTAAATCAGGACCTTGTCCAGGGACAGGGATAGTAGCTTGATGGTTGCAAATAGAGTATACCTAGGTATAACTAGTATCCAGTGGTATACCAGGTGAAATGACAAATAACTGTGGGTATCCTAGCAATAAGTAGAAACGAGTAGCACTTGGGCTCCTGGTGTCAGTAGTGAAGAGGGGATTACCAGGCTGCATTTCCATTGGTCATCATATATAGTAGGAAGTACCTTAGATTACCCTATCCCATATCAAAATCAAACTAGTAATAGTCGAGTATTAGCCTATTCCTTCTTGCCTACACAATACTAAGCCCACATGTGAGAGGTTACTAAAGGGCAGTCTGACTCGTTATGCTAATGTGGCAGCCACCTAGGTACACAAGATTGCAAACCATATATCAAGTTTTACTTAAACATCCATTGCATAGGAGGTACCAGTTATTGCCCTAATCGACTAGTCTCATATCATAAGCCAACCACTAAATGAAGCCCAATAGCTATTGCCTTAAAGCAACAACTGTAGGGAGTACATGGATAAGAGGAAGGGTTAGAGGACAACAGTGGTAGAGTTAAGGGTTAGTATAAATTGACATTGGAAAGGGGGAGTCCACTAATACATATACCTAAAATATATGCATAGGCTTGTAAGGGAATTCACCCAGGCTTTAAAGACTAAAACTCAAAAAAGATTTACGGTAGTTTAATTTCATGTGTTAATTAGAAATTCATAAATACAGGTTTGTTGGACTCTGACTCAGCACTCGATCATTACTCGCAGCTCGGGATGACAGGCAAGTATACTTTCTGATCTACTTCCAATTATGATGGTTTTGCCCAGTATATAATATACATATGTTTCTTTGCTTGATGACACGATGGACACACGAATTAGTATGATGAACCCTTAATTATTATACTCTTGTTTTAGTTTCTTTCGTAGTTCGTGACTTGTTTGGGTTCATGAGTACTGGTTGGGAGGGGAAAATATCTTAGTAGACGTGTGAACTTCCCATTCTATCCCCCATGTCTTTCGTGGAGAATAGCAGCTGCACACGACACGTACAGGGTGCCGGATTTACCCCTAGCCGTTCACATGTCGAAACATATATTTCAATACACTTAGATAGATTGTCTTTTATTATTTTCTTATATTTCACCACTTACCATGTCACTATGCTTTTACATTCTTTTCAGTTGACATATCATATTCTGCGATTCATACTTTTATTCTAGATATACCAGGTCATCAGTTCACCTTTCTAGTTTCTTCTATATATATTATATTCATGTACTGTCGACTCTATTATGTTGCAGATAGTTTTCAGTTTGTGTGCTTGTTCCATTCCTGACTAGAAAACCAATATTTTAGGTGATGAGTTAGAGGATTTTTGTACCACATGTTATGAGCACACTGTAAATCCAGATTTTGGCGCACATGATGAGCTGGAGGCTGCTTATGTGGAGTTACCCTCCACAGATGGCTTTTAGTAGATTTGCTTAGTATTTTTACAGATTGTTTTAGCGGAGACTTTTAGATGTTATTCCTATTTTGAGACTCATGAGTTGATTGGTGGATGTTCTCTAGTACATTACTTTTATTTAGAGACTATGCCATTTAGTATATTTTGATTGATATTGGAGTTTTGTCAGATTATTTATTATCCATCTCTCGAAACTATTTTTTTTGTTTGATCCTATCTGTTGATTTGGTTTACATTGTACAAATGAGTATAAACTGCGCTGTTGTATTTATAAATGTGGAGATGACTAGATAGCGTACTACCGTCGACTCTGCGGCGTAGGCTGGACGTACCTATGGCTCACGCCCAAATACTGGGTACGGGTCGTGACACATTTTTATTGTGGCCCATGCAGGTCCGATTTTGCAAAAAATCGCAAAACTCGTAGTAGTACTCAACTTAGATGTATTACTGCAGGCCTGCGAATAAGGCTAGAATTAAGGACCATCTCCACATGTTCTAAAACTGTTATTGACTTCTCTATTTGATTTCAATTACTCCTTTGATCTGCATCATGTTTGAATCTTCATACCGACTAACTATTTACCTTTTGTGACAGATAGATGGATTCTCAAGGCAGGAACACCGCTCCCCGGAACACCCCAGCAACCGTCGGCGGGACTTCCACGAACGGAACCCCACCGACCCACAAGGCCATTTCACCTATCTAGGCGAGACGCCCCAGCCGTAGACTTTGAGATTTCGTCGAGACGATATCCCACCACCTTCCCAGTTTCCTCTGCCGACCCCGCCACCAGCACAGTTTCCTCCACCAGCACACTTCCAGCATCCAGCACCAGTTTTGCATCCAGTACCTGCGCTGGACAATGCTACGCTCATTGGGATCTTCCAGCAGCTCTTCACTTCCCACGTGCGGCAGGCCGACGTCTTCCATGATACCCTGACGGAGGCTCTTCAGACTAGAGATGCTTCCCCACTGCGCCTCGAAACTTCCAAGAATTTTATGGACCTTAGGCCTAGGGAGTTCAAGGGAACGGAAGGGATACTCTACGCAGACGACTGGTTGGGGTTCTATGTATTTGAAAACTGAGAATAATTTAGTGGTAATGCATAAAACTGATTTGGGGTTTCAACTGTAAACTGTGATATAGAGTTTGATTTTAATGAAAATCTGAGTTTGATTATTTCCTAATAACTGAGATTTTAAATGATTTAGAATTTGGTTTTGTCGAGTTTTAAATTGGTTTTGAGGTGATGACTTAAGTCTCACTGAAATACTGAGTTTGAATGTGGTATGTAAACCTGAGATTGATACAAAATGATACCTGAGTTGCTTTGATACTGTAAACCTGAGACACTTCACTCACTCTCATCCCTCATTTCATTATATATTTCTATTTCTCTCTCTATATATATGACTATATATATATATATGTGGCTTGATAGGTTTTGTTGATGTTGTAACTGAGCTTTCTTTTCACTATCTGAAATAGAACCTATTCACTACCTCACTCTATACACTTCACTTCACTCACTATATACTCCACTGTCACGACCCGCACCCACTGTGAGGGTACGAGAACGTAACAGCGCCCAGCCTACGCCGCAGTATCGGCGGTAGAACGCTGTTCTAGGTCATGAACTATAACTAACATAATATGAATACTCTCCATAAGGAGGCCAACACAGAGGTACAACTCAATCACAATCTAAGGTAGAATGTGGCACGATGAAATAGATAAGAAATCCTCAACTGAGGTATAACAGAAATGAAATACAAGTCTCAACAACTACCAGTCTCAACGTCTAAATATACAACTCTGAAAATAAAGACAACAGCTAAAACATGGAAAGAAATAGTCTAAGCTATCTACACTAAGCAAGGGTATCATCCTCAGCAGCTGCCTGAACCTCCCCAGGGGTCCAGGTCGCGAGTGTCATCTAGGCAAGCTCCAAAGTAAGGGGTACAGGGTTCATCATCATCATCTGTAAAATTTTCAACAGGTCCAGTCAGGATGGGAGCGAGCACAATACATCTCAACAGTTCATAGCAGGTTAGAAAATATAATCACGCAGTAAAGTAAGATATAGATACTGAAGAAATACAGTATGTAAACAGAGAGAGAACTGTAATAGAAATATCTACTATAAGTAAAGAGCTACCAATGACTAGTGATTTAGAGCACAAAGTCGTCATGTGAATGGATTGATTTTATATGGCTATACTAAAGAGGCGTACATGGCTATTCTACTTTGGAATTGTTCACATGGCTATTTATACTCCCCCGTACCCCCAATTAATACACAAGGATCCAACCAGGTTATGTTATGATTCTATGTAACAGCCCCCGAAGGGTGGTAAGCCCCCAAAGGGTGATAAGCCCCCAAAGGGTGATAAGCCCCCGAAGGGTGATATGCCTCCAAAGGGTGATAAGCTCCCGAAGGGTGATATGTCCCCAAAGGGTGATAAGCCCCCGAAGGGTGATATGTCCCCGAAGGGTGATACATAGTAGTACCATAAATGGAGATTCTGATAAACCCAATAAATGGGATAAGGATTCAAAGAAGACTCTGTGATCATAAGGGTATATGTCACAAGTGATCAAAGAATCAAAGAAGCATATGATACGCCATGTAAGTGAAATGCACAGAACATAGAGTACCCGATGCTCTCTGAAGGGATAACATCTCAAGAAGGGATCCATATAGTACTAATCTGTGTGACCAACGTGACAGTATCAAGTAAAGTAATTTAATGCAGGAAATAATTCTAAGCAGGATATGAAATGATCAGAGAATGTACTCGCCTGGTATCTGAGTGTCCAACTAAAAAGTACTATCCAAGGAGTGGTGTCTGGCTCCTAATCAGAACAGTCCAAGTCACAACAAGTCTAAAATGATAAAATGAAGCTCTACTATGCATTCTACATGAGTCTAGGTCAAACTAGGTCAAAGTCAACCCTTGGTCAACCCTGGCCAACCAAGAAGTCAAACCTAGGTCAACTATGGTCAAACTAGGTCTAACAAGTCTATACTACGTAAATCAAGGCTACACAAGTCTATCTAGACTCTATACTGACACACAGATACACCCATAGGCCTTAGGCCATACCATGCCTATAAGCCAACCTACAATCCCATGGCTACATGTCAATTATATATCTAATATAACACATATGATATATCATAATCTAACTTAGAATACACATAACCTATAGGCTACTATATGTATACCATACAACCATATTTATATATAACATATGATGGGACACACATTATATAATACATAGGATATATTACATCTCACATATATATACATGTACATATGTATGTACACATATATAGGGATGGAAGGAAAAATGTTAGGGTGTACTTGTGTGTGTGTGTGAAGCATGAGAGAAAGTAGAGTGTGTGTAGGTGTGAGACATGGGTGTGATCCTGAAACAGTGTAGGCTATCATAGGAAATCAGTACATACATTAGGGTGTGTGTTAGTGAGAATGTGGGTTTGGTGTCAAGTGATTCATGAAGGTGTGACAGAAATCCTGTGTATGTGTGTGAGTGTATTGTGTTCATGAGTGTCAAGAGGGTGTTAATGTAAATTAGGAAAACAATGTAGTGTAGGTGGCTTAGTGTCTCAGGTTGTGACAGGATTGTGTGAGTGAATGACAGGGCAACAGTGGGTAAAAGGGTTAGAGTTGTGTGTCTAACATTGCATATACATATGTAATTAGATTAGGAAATCCCTATATATATATATATATATATATATATATATATATATATATATATATATATATATATATATATATATATATATATATATATGTACATACAAAGGGGGTATATGTATAATGTGTGTGTGTGTCATGATTGTGTGTGTGCTAGGAATGTGAGAGAGTGAGAGAGAGGCTGTGAGTATGTGTGTGTGTGTGTAAATGAGTGCAATGAGTAGAAAACTGGAAAAATCAATTTGTGTGTGAGTGTGATGTTAAGAGTGATTATGTATGAGAGTAAAACTGTGTGCAAGTGAGTGAAAAAAAAACTTGGAATAAGTTCCAGCCAACTGAAACATGATAGGGGGACCCCAATCAATATACCAAAATCAAATCAAGGATCCCCCCCTAAACTCCATACCAACACAATCACATTTGCATATCTATCATTCATCAATTTAACAGAAAAAAATGAAAACAGTTAACAAGAATTTCAGTTTTCAGTCCACATTTTCATTCCCAGTTTTTGAACCCAAAATACATCCAAACAGTCCCAAATTTGACATAAAATTAGGAGTTATGTAGGAGCACATGTTAGAGTCTTAATTACATACAAATAACAGTGTATAATAGGTTTAATTGATTGAAAAATCTCATTTTGCAAAACTGGACAGAAAACAGGATATAGGCTGATACATGGTATTTCAGAAAAAAAGGAAAAATGAAAATAACAATGAAAATTGAATTAAAATACCAATTTTAGGGTTGGTAATATATAAACATAATGTACACATGCTATTTAATGTGTTTGTGTCCACAAAAGTGGACACAAACGTGTCCATTCAATCAAAATCCAAAACAGTGAATCTGGACACAGAGACTGGGACAGTATCGTACGGGTGTGCACGCATGTCGTGCACCCGACACAGGCCAACCCAGGCCTCGTGCTCGTGTCAGTGGGTGCACCTAGGGTAGGCCTAGGTGTGTGTCACCCTGAATCGTGTCAGTGCGTGTCGTGTCCAGAGATTCGAAGCCGTATCAGTGACTTATTATACTGTGCACAGTGTCAGTGGGTTCCCCCGTGCGCGGTCGATTTCTCACCAACCCGTGCACGAAGTCCCATGAAATTTGGGGAGCATGGTGACAGTGGGTGCCCCTCTGCTCCTACAAAATTTTGTGTCAGGGCAAGCCGTGTCGTGTCCTGTAGGGACCCCGATGAGCAGGGGATCCGCCAGGCCGCGCGCGAGCGTGTGCAGCATGGTGCACGCGTGTCCAAAACGATACGACACGTGCACGAATCCAACCCAGTAAATCAAAATTGTATAAGCGACATCAAAGCACAATTTTCCATTCAAAAATATTTTGAAAATAACACAAACAATTCCACTGTGGCATTTCCACAAACACATAAAGCTAGGCACTGATACGTATCCAGTTTGGACACAAAAGGACACAAAATCTTAGGGTTTCCTATTCCTACTGTTAGGTTAGGTCTAGGGCTCCCTAATGATGCAAAAATCTTAGGATTCTATGGTAAAAATAGGAAGTTACCTCTATGTATCAAAACCCTCAAAAAGCTCTAATGAGAGATGTTCTTCCTGATGGTAAAACTCCTCCAAAGCTCTCCAAATCTGAGAATACTAATTACCAACAGAAAGTAGATAGAATTTAGGACTCAATGCAATTTGTTTGGGTTAAAAAGGAATCCAAATGGATTTACTAGGATTTATGGAAGATGGAGAAATACCTCTTCTAAAACTTGGCAAGAAAACCTAATGGAGGTCCCTAACTTTGGGGGGGCATTAAATAGGATGGGAAAGGGTCAATAGTGGCTGCCATGGGCTGATTAGGGTTAGGGTTTGGCTACATGGTGTGGGCCTATGGGCTTTAAGTCTCAAGTCATTAATCATGACTTATGAAGTCATAAGCCATTTTAGCCTAATCAACTCCAAAACTCTCCAAACAAGTTCTAATGACTTAAACCTCACTAAATTAGGTCAAACCAAGTTTACTTAACCTAACCAAGTGGTTTTAACCTAGGTTAGTCACTAGGTTAGTCTCCTAGTCAACACTAGTCAACCCTCATTCAAACAATTCCAAAATAAATTCTAAAAATTCCCATAAATTCAAATAAATTATAATAAATCCAAATAACCCTAAAATGTCAAAATATCCTAATCACATGGCTAGGCTCTAGGGTAGGCAGTCTCTACTGTTCACTAGCAAAACACCAAAAATCACAAGTCATAAATTTAAATAGTTTAAAAATAATTAAAAATCACTAAAAATCATAATATGAATAAATATTATTAAATAATAATTATAATTACAAAATTTCAAATTACCCGCTTCTGGAAAACTGGGTGTTATATCCACTCACTCTATGTACACACACTTTATCTATCATGTTCCTTTTTCCCTCTATAGCATATATTGTATGTATGTATATAAATATATATATATATATATATATATATATATATATATATATATATATATATATATATATATATATATATATATATATATATATATATTGATATGAATAGATGATATATATGATGTACATAGGCTCACAACATCTCATGCATTCACACATCATATATATCATCTATTCATATCAATATATATATATATATATATATATATATATATATATATATATATATATATATATATATATATATATATATATATATATATATTGATATGAATAGATGATATATATGATGTGTGAATGCGTGAGATGTTGTGAGCCTATATTGTATATAGGTTTTGTTTATATCTTGTTTATAGGTCTTGTGTATATGGTTTACCTATTATGCTTGTATATAGAGTAACCTATAGGCTATGTGATATGTGATATGGGCTATAGGCCATGTACTTGGTAGTATAGTCTTGGTTTAGATATATGTGTATATATATAATATACATTTATACCTAGACATTGGTTAGGACTAAGATTGACTAATCTAGACTAGATTTGACTAGACTTGGACTTGTTGACCATAGTTTGACTTCATGTTGACCATAGTTGACCAAAAGTTGACTTTGACCCAGAATGACCTAGAATTGACTAACCTAGACTAGTTTACCATTGGTGACCAAACTCTAGATAGTTTGACCATAGTTGACTACAGTTGACCTAGTTTGACTGTATAGTTGACCAGAGTTGACCGAGAGTTGACTTTGGCCTAGATTGACCTAGAATAATATAGCATGCATTGTAAACTTTATTTTTACCATTGTGGATACATTATGACCTGTGTTGCTCTAAATAGGACTCAGTTACTCTGATTTGGATATCTATTCTCATCGGACATTCAGGATCTCAAGCGAGTATATTCTCTGATCATTTCAAACTTGTTAAGATTTATATTCATGCTCTAGATTACTTTACTTGATGCTGATACGTTGTTAACACGGATTGGTACTATATGGATCTTTACATTGAGATGTTATCCCCCTCGGAAGCATCGAGTACATCATGTCATGAGCGTTTTACTTTCATCATGTACTCCTGTGCTTTCACTATTTATGTATACTCTTGTGATTCATGTACTCTCATGTTCAAAGAGCCCTCATGTATATGTAGCTCCCCTTTCCAGAATTTTTTTGGAATATTTTTATTTTATTTATTTGATTAAAATGGTGAATTATGTTTTTATAAATAATTATTTAGTTAATTATTACGGTAGGTGATTTTTGCCATAGTTGAGTTTTGGAGCACCAGACGACTAGAAATCATGGCACGGATAGTGCAGTGGCGTGCCTTGACTAGTGTATTAGCCATGGTAGGGAAGACAGAGCCATAGTGACGTCCTAACTAGGAAAACCAGGCCAAGTTGTGACATGACTATTATAAATAGTTAATTATTTATTATTATTATATTAATTAAATTATTGAGTTTAGGAAAACCCGATTGTACCAAGGTAGTCCAGATTGGACCCAAACCAAGCCCAAGCCTATGTAGACATACTTATAGGTACGTACAAATATTTCTTAGCCTTCTGGGTGGTCATAATGTTATTTTCTAAAATACTTGGTTATTTATACAAAATGGGTATTATTAATATTTAAATAGAGTCTTAGAATATTGGTACCCTTTTCTAGGGCCAAATATGTTCACCAAGACTTGTTGGGTTGTTTTAGCGGATTTTGGTATTATGGTGTTTATTTAGATGTAAGGATATATGTGTGTATGTATGTATACATATATAATATATATAGGTAAGTGTAGATGAATATGAATATATACGAATATATTTATATGTGTATTTGTATATAAATAAATAATATAGGTGTGTATGTGTATATGGGGTATTTATATATAAATATTATATAAATATGAATATGTGTGTATGTAAATATATAAATATATATTAGATGTGCGTATTTGTACGTATATATAAATATGTGTATTTGTATATATATATATATAAATATATTATAAATGGGTGTATCTTTTTATATAAATATATTATATATATACGTATGTATGTGTATGTTTATATAGATACATATGGTATACGTGTGTACGTATATATAAATACATCATATAGGTGTACATGTGCTTGTATATATAAATAAATAAATAAATAAATAAATATATATATATATATATATATATATATATATATATATATATATATATATATATATATATATATATATATATATATATATATAAATTAGGTGTATATATGTGGTAGTATACATATATGTATATACGTATTAACTATGGTATAATAAATAGGAAAAGGAGGAAAGCCCAGCCCCCAAAAACTGGCCCAGCCCGCTCATAAAACAAAAACCCCACAGCAAAACCAAACAGAGCTCCTCCCCTCTCGGTTTCAGCCGAGCCCACGAAGGCTGGGGACGGCATTTATAGAGTGAAACCGAGAGAGCGCAGGAGATGAGAACCCTAAAAATATTCGACGCGTCTCCTCCTCTATTCTTCTCTCCCAGGCGACTCACCCGGCGGCTGCACGCCACCGCCGTGCGCCGGAGTCGGTCGGCCGGGCGCGAGAACCTGCCCCACGTGTACGCCGTGCGTGTGACAACAGCAGTGGTACACCAAAGGTACCGATTTCATTAATTTATTTCTTCGCGTATAATCGACGATTTTTGATTTCGTAAAATCGTATGGACAGCCTATATAACCAACTCCGATTCCCTTCAGATACTTTGATTTGTTTTACGTCATGTGCATCGTAAACCGAGCCCGAAGTTTGGCAAAAAACTGATCCAAAACAGAACGGTTTCATAGACCAACTACCTTACTTTACGGTCAGTTCTCTTCCAAACCATGAACGATTTTGAAAATGTATTTGAAGGAAGTTGGGGACAACCTATAGGACAGAAAAACTCTTCTTTTACTTTTAATTAATTTATTGTATTCGTCAAACAAAATCTGTTTAAAGTTTGCTAAAAATCATGTTTTCAGAAACTAAAAATCCTCGATACGACGTGCGTCCCGCCAAACCGGGCGACGTGGTCGCAAACCGAAGGCATCGAAAGGTGCGTAACGGCTTCGTGGTCGTTTGGGCTTTGGCGGAATTCAAATTGGTCGCGTGTGCGCGACGAATTTGATACGTATCCGTCGAAATTCACCGTATCATGCACTTTGCAAATTCTCTAATTACTTTGTGCACGCTCGTCAGATCGAGACGAAACTTGCGCCAACAGGACTGTATCATTTTTTTGGTCCTGCATGCCAAGTTTGGTCCGATTCTGAGAATGTTGATAAAATCGTCGTTTGCGGGCACCGCGGTTCCACCCAACGGGCGATTTTGTGCACGGCCAGCCGAAATCCAACTTTGGACATACGGTTGGGTTCATATCGGAAAACTGGATCCGTAGACATATAGTTTGACGACTTTAGAGATCGTTGACTCTGGCACGCTTTTCGGTGCAAAGCGGGTCTAACGACGGACACCACTTTTGACCAAAATTACCGTTTTGCCCCTGTGTCCAGAATTGGACTTAAGGACAGGCAATCCTAGCTAATTTGACTATTCTGAGAATGTTGGCGATGTTTGTTTCAGCTTTCGGAGACAGTTGTGATGACTTGGACTGTATGGCTTACCAGTTGACGGTATTTATTGGTTCTTTGCGCTGCCACCAGGCAAGTATACCTTGCCTCCCTCTACAGTTTATTTACATGCATATTTCTATTATTATACAGTTTTACCAGTTAGTTATTTACTTGTGATTTGTATATCGTGCTTGCTAGTATAGATATAGTCTATGTACATGGTTAGCCTTGTAGTTCATATTGGACTGGTTCTCTCGTGTATCGTGATTGGGTCATGTCGTGTCTTCACCCGTGTCTTTACTGAGTCGTGTCTGTAAGTATGAATGAGTAAACTGCTATTCCTTTGTCTTTTCCACAACCTGCGAGTCCATACACGGGGCGAGGGTTGTCTTTGCACCTGCGAGTCCACAATCGGGGCGAGGATGACTTGTCTTGAAACTGACCTGCGAGTCCACAATCGGGGCGAGGGTTAGTTTTCTATTGATCTACCAGCAGTTCATTTATGCATACTTGGTCCCGTGTCCATGTTCATAGTTACCTGTCAGTAGCCACGTGTCAGTTTCCTGTCTAGTTCCTGTTTATATTATTACATGATTAAACTGTTAGATAGGCATGTTTTATGTATCTTGCTAGTCCTCTGAGGACCTGATGATCTCTTCAGGTTTAGCGACTGCATGGAGTTAGTTAGCAGAGCAGGATGGTAGAGGATTATGATATATGATACAGGTATTTGCTTGTGATATTCTTTATTATCCTTTCGTGCTTTATATTCAGTACCATGATATACTCTGTTTATTTATAGACTCATATCATTCTTGGAGTCTAATCGAACAATATGCTAGTGGGCTGCAGACCATGACCCATACTTGTTTATTCTTGTTTTATATGATTCATGTGGATTGAGATATAGTTTAGACAAGACATGATACCCATGACCTTGACAGCTTATACGTACTCGAGTCGGGCTGGAGTCCGCTCGATACGTAGCTGGCTTGCTCACGAGCTCGCATCCGAAAAGTGGGTGCGGGTCGTGACAAGTTTTTGTGGTGGCCCATGCAGGTCAGAGCATATCGTATCGGTTACGTAACTGTACTGATACGAGCCTGCGACCTTGACTAGACCTTAAAAATCTCAATCCACTCCGCCTTGAAAATTCTCCTAGAAATTCTCCACGTCCTTGAAAACTCTATATTTGCTCTCGATTATACTTCCTTGCTTTCCGTACCGTTGATTCTCGTCCCTTCCTAATTCGAAGTGACGAACAATCGTGCTGTCTAGAATTTATTAGAAATCCTTAAATTATAGTACATATTGCTTGACTTTTGAGTGTTTGGTTGTTTATAGATATAAGGGATTATATATGCCTAGATATCTGCCCAGTAAAATTGTTAGCAATTAGTTAGAAGACCATAAGACTTTAGTGACCGTGTTTTGAGGAGTAGTATGACCAAAGGTGGGTAGAAGTCGTCAAGTACTCGGAGTTATAAAATGACTAAAGAAAGTCATAAAATATTTCGAGGAATTAAATTCGAGGAGATTAAGGACTTTGAATTTTTATGGCATAGTTATGAATTAGAATTTCGAGGATGAAATTATTTTTAAGGTGGGTAGATTTGTAGCTCCCCTTCCCGGAATTTTTTTTAGAATATTTTTTATTTTATTTATTTGATTAAAATGGTGAATTATGTTTTTATAAATAATTATTTAGTTAATTATTACGGTAGGTGATTTTAGCCATAGTTGAGTTTTGGAGCACCAGACGACTAGGAATCATGGCACGGATAGTGCAGTGCGTGCCTTGACTAGTGTATTAGCCATGGTAGGGAAGACAGAGCCATAGTGACGTCCTAACTAGGAAAACTAGGCCAAGTTGTGACATGACTATTATAAATAGTTAATTATTTATTATTATTATATTAATTAAATTATTGAGTTTAGGAAAACCCGATTGTACCAAGGTAGTCCAGATTGGACCCAAACCAAGCCCAAGCCTATGTAGACATACTTATAGGTACGTACAAATATTTCCTAGCCTTCTGGGTGGTCATAATGTTATTTCTAAAATACTTGGTTATTTATACAAAATGGGTATTATTAATATTTAAATAGAGTCTTAGAATATTGGTACCCTTTTCTAGGGCCAAATATGTTCACCAAGACTTGTTGGGTTGTTTTAGCGGATTTTGGTATTATGGTGTTTATTTAGATGTAAGGATATATGTGTGTATGTATGTATACATATATAATATATAGGTAAGTGTAGATGAATATGAATATATACGAATATATTTATATGTGTATTTGTATATAAATAAATAATATAGGTGTGTGTGTGTATATGGGTATTTATATATAAAATATATAAATATGAATATGTGTGTATGTAAATATATAATATATATTATATGTTCGTATTTGTATGTATATATAATATTATATAAATATGTGTATTTGTATATATATATATATATATATATATATATAATATATATCTATATATATATATATTTTTTTATATATATATAAATATATTATAAATGGGTGTATCTTATATATAAATATATTATATATATAGTATGTATGTGTATGTTTATATAGATACATATGGTATAGTATGGTATACGTGTACCATATGGTATAAAAAAAATATAGATACATGTGGTATACGTGTGTACGTATATATAAATACATCATATAGGTGTACATGTTCTTGTATATATAAATAAATAAATAAATAAATATATTAATATATATATATTATATATATATCTATATATATATATATATATATATATATATATAAATTGAGTGTATATATGTGGTAGTATAAATATATGTATATGTATTAACTATGGTATAATAAATAGGAAAAGGAGGAAAGCCCAGCCCCAAAAACTGGCCCAGCCCGCTCATAAAACAAAAACCCCACAGCAAAACCAAACAGAGCTCCCCCCTCTCGGTTTCAGCCGAGCCCACGAAGGCTGGGGACGGCATTTATAGAGTGAAACCGAGAGAGCGCAGGAGAGGAGAACCCTAAAAATATTCGACGCGCCTCCTCCTCTATTCCTCTCTCCCAGGCGACCCACCCGGCGGCTGCACGCCACCGCCGTGCACCGGAGTCGGCGGCCGGGCGCGAGAACCAGCCCCCGCGCGCGCCGTGCGTGTGACAACAGCAGTGGTACACCAAAGGTACCGATTTCATTAATTTATTTCTTCGCGTATAATCGACGATTTTTGATTTTGTAAAATCGTATGGCAGCCTATATAAGCAACTCCGATTCCCTTCAGATACTTTGATTTGTTTTACGTCATGTGCATCGTAAACCGAGCCCGAATTTGGCAAAAACTGATCCAAAACAGAACATTTTTATAGACCAACTACCTTACTTTACGGTCAGTTCTCTTCCAAACCATGAACGATTTTGAAAATGTATTTGAATGAAGTTGGGGACAACCTATAGGACAGAAAAACTTTTCTTTTACTTTTAATTAATTCATTGTATTCGTCAAACAAAATCTGTTTAAAGTTTGCTAAAAATCATGTTTTCAGAAACTAAAAATCCTCGATACGACGTGCGTCCCGCCAAACCGGGCGACGTGATCGCGAACCGAAGGCATCGAAAGGTGTGTAACGGATTCTTGGTCGTGTGGGCTTTGGCAAAATTCAAATTGGTCGCGTGTGCACGACGAATTTGATGCGTATCTGTCAAAATTCACCGTATCGTGCACTTTATAAATTCTCTAATTACTTTGTGCACGCTCGTCAGATTGAGACAAAACTTGCGCCAACAGGACCGTATCGTTTTTTTTGGTCCTGCATGCCAAGTTTGGTCAAATTCTGAGAATGTTGATAAAATCGTCGTTTTGCGGGCCCGGTTCCACTCAACGGGCGATTTTGTGCACGGGCCCGTCGGAATCCAACTTTGGACATACGGTTGGGTTCGTATCGGAAAATTGGATCCGTAGACATATAGTTTGACGACTTTAGAGACCGTTGACTCTGGCACGCTTTTCGGTGCAAAGCGGGTCCAACGACGGACACCGTTTTTGATCGAAATTACCGTTTTGCCCCTGTGTCCAGAATTGGACTTAAGCACAGGCAATCCTAGCTAATTTGACTATTCTGAGAATGTTGGCGATGTTTGTTTCAGCTTTCGGAGACAGTTGTGATGACTTGGACTGTATGGCTTACTAGTTGACGGTATTTATTGGTTCTTCGCGCTGTCACCAGGCAAGTATACCTTGCCTCCCTCTACAGTTTATTTACATGCATATTTCTATTATTATACAGTTTTACCAGTTGGTTATTTACTTGTGATTGTATATCGTGCTTGCTAGTATAGATATAGTCTATGTACATGGTTAGCCTTGTAGTTCATATTGGACTGGTTCTCTCGTGTATCATGATTGGGTCGTGTCGTGTCTTCACCCGTGTCTTGACTGAGTCGTGTATGTAAGTATGAATAAGTGAACTGCTATTCCTTTGTCTTTCCCACAACCTGCGAGTCCACACACGGGGCGAGGGTTGCCTTTGCACCTGCGAGTCCACAATCGGGGCGAGGGTGACTTGTCTTGAAACTGACCTACGAGTCCACAATCGGGGCGAGGGTTAGTTTTCCATTGATCTACCAGCAGTTCATTTATGCATACTTGGTCCCGTGTCCATGTTCATAGTTACCTGTCAGTAGCCACGTGTCAGTTTCCTGTCTAGTTCCTGTTTATATTATTACATGATTAAACTGTTAGATAGGCATGTTTTATGTATCTTGCTAGTCCTCTGAGGACCTGATGATCTCTTCAGGTTTAGCGACTGCATGGAGTTAGTTAGCAGAGCAGGATGGTAGAGGATTGTGATATATGATATAGGTATTTGCTTGTGATATTCTTTATTATCCTTTCGTGCTTTATATTCAGTACCATGATATACTCTGTTTATTTATAGATATCATTCTTGGAGTCTAATCGAACAATATGCTAGTGGGCTGCAGACCATAACCCATACTTGTTCATTCTTGTTTTATATGATTCATGTGGATTGAGATATAGTTTAGACTAGACATGATACCCATGACCTTGACAGCTTATACGTACTCGAGTCGGGCTGGAGTCCGCTCGATACGTAGCTGGCTTGCTCACGAGCTCGCGTCCGAAAAGCGGGTACGGGTCGTGACAGTATAACTTCATGTGCACCCATTTATGGGCCCCCATGTGAAATATTATACAATAACATAACTTGTCTGGATCCTTGTGTATTACTTGGGGTACGGGGGAGTAGAAGCAGTCATGTGAACAATTCTAAAGTAGTGTAATCATGTGCAAACTCTTTAGTATAATCATGTGCAAATTCAAGCCGTTCACATGTCTATCATATACTCTACATCACTAGTCACTGATAGTTCTCTACTTATAGTAGCTATTTACATTACAGTTCTCTCTCTTTTACTATATGTACTTTTATTAGCGTTTCATGTATTTTACTCTATTGCATGCTTTATATTCCTGTCTTGATATGAACTGTTGAGATTTTGTGCTTGTTCCTGTCCTGACTGGACCTGTTAAAAATATTACAGAGGATGACGAGGACCTTTGCCTACTTATTATGGGGCTACCATAGATGACACCTGCGACTTGGACCTTCAGTAGGATCCATCAGTAGTAGAGGATGTCACCCCTATAGTTTAGGCTAGTTAGCTTAGACTTCTATATTTTGATATTTGTCTCATTTGGATACATTGATGTATATAGGATCTTGTTGTTATTCTAGATGTTTTATGGAGATGTTATCTTTGACACTTAGACTTCTTCTCCTGTTTGTATTTCATTTGGTGATCTTCGTATCATAACTTATCTATCTTACCGTACTTCTACCTTAGTTATGATTGAACTGTACATTTCTGTATTGTCCTCCGATTGAAGAGTATACACTGTACATGTACTTATCATGTTAGATGTATGTGACCTAGGACAGCCTTCTACTGCCGATAATACGGCGTAGGCTGGGCGTACCCACTTCTCGTGCCCCTACAATGGGTACGGGTCGTGACATTTCTCATGTTCGTCTCTACATTGTTAGCTCTTAGCAAAAGATTTACCGACTCATGCAACCCGATTGGCATTTGTGACTCAAGGCTCAGCTCTGCACTAATACGTGCACATACCAGCAGATGTGACACTCCGGGTCAGCTCTGCACTATATGCACACATATTAGCAGTAGCTCAGGGTTCAGCTCTTCACCAATCTATGCCTATCTATATGATGGTCCATGGGTACGTTCCCATGATTAGCTGCTGAGACTCATGGTTCAGCTCGTCGCTAATAGACACAACATCCCCTCTGATCGCGAGGTTTAGCATTTACCTTAGAGATGCTATTACAATCTCCTTCGGGCCGATCGATTAACAGTACCCTAGGAACCATAGAGAGACTATTACCTTGTACACAAGTTGTCCGAGACCAATGCATGAACTATCCCTTCTATCAAATAAAACCATTCAAGGCACGGATTATCAATCTGCAATCATTCTATCTTTTCTCTTCTTTCATATAACAATAGCTCCTCATTTTCATTTCATTCATTCAAACAAGAGAGTCAAAATTATGCTTTTATCTTTTCTGTTAAATTATTCGATCGATACACAATTGCCGTCATTCATTCATTTGTTTCAGCATATAATCAAGCATAAAACAATCTCTAGTTAAGCATGGTAACATTTTTATAACGGCACGTATAGCTGTCTATTCTTTGATAGCATACAATTAGGGACATAAAAGCATACCCTGTTTTCAACTTATTTAGCATGGCAACAGTTCATTGATTGCGACAACATTCTACTTTAGCATGACAGGCATTATATTATTTCTTATTAGCAGGCTATAATTCTTCTTAGCATACAGGTTATCTCTTTTCTTGTTCTCAACATGGCAGCATGTGGATTCTCTTATAAGCATACTAAGTGATTACCATCTTGTTATTAGCAATAAATTCATTCAAAAAACTCATATTCTTATTAGGCGTAAGTGAATCATAAAATAAGTCTAAGTCCACTTACCCAGATTAATCATCTTCTGTTATAGAGCCAGCAATCCGATCTTTCTGTTTATCTAGTGCCTTCGGAGCGGGACACTATATAATTATCCACCGAGAAGTAGTTTCGTCCTCAAAACTTAAGAAGAAACCTACGATATCTATAGAAGCGATAGTCATCCTTCGCCATGATCAATCCATAAAATCACGATTCATTTCATATCAAAAGCTCATGTACAATAAAATATCTCAATCTCAATCAATCAATAAATATATGTCGGCATCATAAAAATATTTACGAACTTATTGTATGGAACGTTTATCTCATCGATGATATCAAGAATACAAGGATTTTCGATCAGGAGAACATCTTCGAATCAACAATTGGCCAGAGTATCGTGTTGCTCTGATACCATTCTGTCATGCTCCAATCTTGCAGAGTCCTTTCATCCTCGCTTCAGACTATGTGAGACTGTTCGTCCTCGCTTGGACGTGATGCTATGCAAGCCTAAGTTGCGCTTGCATAAGGCCAAAACCTGTACAATGACAAAATAGATAAGATAGACAATACACAATGGAATATATTGCATATATTTGAAGCAGTAGCAGACATATTATAGAATATAATTGAACACAAGGTAGCATAAAAATTTCTCTTTATTGATTTCATTTGAACAAATTACAAGCTCTCAATTCTCTCAGATACAATGCTTACATTCTCTCAGAAACATTACAGAAGTACAATGATCCCGTTCCATACATTAAATCCTTTATATAAAACACAAACTCTTTGCAACAAATATCCATTTGTTGGCATCTCTTCTGATTTTTGGCTCCTGAGGATGAGGCTCGGGTTATCGCTTCGGACTATCCTTCTCGATGCGTCTTGCACCTGCGTGCAGACTGATGACGGGTCAGTATATCAGCATACTGGTGATTGTGAACAAAGACAACATTTGTCTGAAACGATCACTAATTCATTTAGTGAGAAAACATTTCTTGTGATGTGATCTTGCTACTTTTACCTATGTTCATTTCATGCAATACAGAGTCAATTTACATCTTTTGAAAATACTTTGAAAAGCCAACATATCATTTCATTCATTTCAAGCATACAAGGGATTATTCACTAACGCACGATGATTACTCATTTCTTGTGATATGATCTTTCTACTATTACCTATGTTCATTTTATGCAGTATAGAGTCAATTTACATCTATTGAAAACACTTTGAAAAGCCAACATATATTTCTTTCATTTCAAGCACACAAGGGACTATTCATTTCATGCACGATGACTCTTCATTTCTTGTGATGTGCGCAGCGTATTTTATGAACCATAATCATTTTTCAGGGACAAAAATATTGGCATTCTTTTTTTTATTCAAGACATTCTCAGGGTCATATTACAAGCACGATTATCGGATGTTTTCCTTGAAAGGGACATAACAATTCTTGGCAACAAATTATTCTTTAAGTGACTCAAGTTCAGGAAACTTAGGAACAAATGTATCACTTTTCAGTGATTTTTACCATAGTCGACTGTCCATCCCTACACAAGACAAGGGTTAGCATGAACATAATATAACCAGCATTTCTCCTGTTCGTTTCTGCATTGTTAGCTCTTAGCAAAATATTTACCGATCATGTAACCCGATTAGCAGCTATGACTCAATGCTCAACTCTGCACTAGTACGTGCACATACCAAAATTGACATTTCGGTCAACTCTATACTGATATGCACACATATTAGCATATGTGGCTCAGGGTTCAGCTCTTCACCAATCTGTGCCTATACACATGATGGTCCATGGGAAAGTTCCTATGATTAGCCGCTGACATGGTTCAGCTCATCGGTAATAGACACAACATCCTCCTGATCGCGAGGGCTAGCATTTACCCTAGGGA
Organism: Iris pallida; assembly: GCA_029216955.1. Classification (NCBI taxonomy): domain Eukaryota; kingdom Viridiplantae; phylum Streptophyta; class Magnoliopsida; order Asparagales; family Iridaceae; genus Iris; species Iris pallida. The sequence continues at coordinate 8,821,832 of JANAVB010026000.1, read as the reverse complement.
TGCTCTTACAATCTCTCCTATGCCCCAGGAACCATCGAGAGACTATTACCTTATGCACATGTTGTCCGAGACCAACGCATGAACTATTTCTTCTATCAAATAAAGCCATTCAATGCAAAGGTTATCAATCAACAATCATTCTGTCTTTTTTCTTCTTTTTGTATAACAGAGCCAATAGTCCTCTTTTTTATTTCATTCATTCAAACAACAGAGTCATAACTCTGCTTTTCTTTTTTCATTCATTCATTCGATCGATACACAATTGTCGTCATTCATTCATTCGTTTCAGCATACAATCAGTCACAAGACAATCTCTAGTTAAGCATGGTAACATTTCTATGACGGCACCTATAGCAGTCTATTCTTTGATAACATACAATTAGGGACGTAAAAGCATACCCTATTTTTATCTTATTTATCATGGCAACAGTTCATTGTTTGCGGCAACATTCTACTTTAGCATGACATGTATCATATCATTTTTTATTCAGGCAACAATTTTTCTAAGCATATAGGTTATCTCTTTTCTTGTTCTTAGCATGGCAGCATGTGGATTCTCTTATAAGCGTACTCAATGATTACCATCTTGTTATTAGTAATAGCATTAATTCAAAAAATCAAATTCTTATTAGGCATAAGCGAATATAAAATGAGTCTTTGTCCACTCAGCCAGATCATTCGTCTTCTGTTACAGAGCTGACAATCCAATCTTTCTGTTTATCGAGTACCTTCGTGGAGTGGGCTACTACAGACGAGTCCGTAGTGACACCCGGGATCGGTATTGCGGTGGCCAAAGGCAAGACTCAGAACTTGCATCCGCGATAGGCCGAACAGTTGAGGATACTGAAGGCACTACTCAGGATCCCTTTACTGAACCTCTTCCTATACTGATGAAGTGGTTGATGAGACCATTAAAATTTCGGGGGATAAGGGGGATAAAATAACTCTTGAAGCTTGGCCGAAGAATTACCCCTGGAAGACATCAGAGGTCCGTACGAAGGGCGGTCGAAGAGACCATTAAAATCTTGACAGCGGAGGCTTGAAGAGTTAGTGGAAGAGACCACTGAAATGGAAGTCGAGGAGACCATAGATGAGCCGGTCGAGGAGACCGTTGACAAGCTGGTCGAGGAGACCATTAACGATCTGGTAAGAGACCGTTGATAAACCAGTTTGGGAGGTCGCTGAAGAGTCGGTCAGAGGAGCTGATGATACATTGGCCAAACAAGCCAACGAATTTCAAGATGATAATCCAACTGTTGAGGTTGCCAGTGCACCTTTGGCGGCTGAGGAAATATGAGTTGGCTCTGGGATAGAGGGGCATTCTTCTCTAATAGTGGTACAGGAGTTGGATTAGACAACGTCTATGGATAGTGTCGTTCCCATGGCAGGCTCGTCCTCAACAATGGCTACTCCCGCATAGGCTATCCCCTTTGGTTGTGTAGTGACTGTGGCTCCTGCTGCTTCTGTCCCTGCTGTTTAGGGCCTTCTATCACAGCACCTCCATTGACCCCATGACCATGGGTAATAGTAATTATTTTGTCGACCTAATCCGTGGCACCATTTATAATAATTTAAGCACGGTGTAGAGGTTGTCTTGGAGCAAAATTGAACGTTTACGCTGGGTGTCGACCATACGGGCCAAGTTGGTGGCACTGCGTGAGTATCATAGATATGAGGAGAAAGCTGATGACTTGGAGGCATCTCTGGTAGAGTTAGAAGCTGCTACCCTGGAGCTTCAAGACCTTGAGCGTAATATCTCAGCCATAGCAGACGCAGAGTTAGAGAAGATGGCTGCTGAAATTTCCCTTCACAAACTGAAGCGAGATACTGTTACCAACATAATTATAGAGATCGAGTCAAAAATCATCGAAGTGACTGCAGCTGAATAAGTCCATGTTTGTCGCCAAGCTTTCTGGAGGAACAGTACGAAACCCTTCACGAGCAAATTTTGCGTTTGGAAGAGACCTTGGCCCCCGCAAAAAGTAAGCTGGAGAAATCGAAGGATCAGCGGGGGTCCCTTCGCAGTGATCCAAGCCTTAGCTCAGGAGAAGGAAAGTACAGGTGCCCGACAATAAGAGCTGGAGATTGCATACCAAGGCATGTCCCGGCTTAGGGACGAGGCTGTTTGCTATGACAAAATGTTATACGAACTTTTTGTATATTAAACGTATAAAGAGTACAATCGATTCCTAAATATGAGATCTAAGTACAAAATTTTATGGAGAAGTGTGACGGTGGTGATCGAGCACTACAGCGGCTCCTTTACTCCGTTGACGATCTGACGATGAGTTGAACTTGCTCTGGCTTTCTGGTGCTTGTGATTAGAACTCTGGGGTTGCCAATCAAGAGGTCGCCGAAGTTGTGAAGATTTTGAAGCCACTTTATCGAAGGAAAACTCCTTCTATTTATCGGGAAGCACATATACGATGTGCATAAGAATGTACAGGAACGTTGCACATAGAGATAGAAAGAATTTGAGGTTGCACGGTGAGGGCTGCTACTGTGCTGACACGTGGTGGATGTTGGGATTCTCCTCTATTAAGATCTTGGGGAAATTATCAACATAACTGAATAAACGACACGTGACGTGTGTTTATTGTTGATCGAATAAACCTGATAAGATTCTGTTCTTATCCCAAAGTTGGATTTTGTCTTATCTTAGGGGGACATTAGTTTAAACAAATCGATTGGGTATGGCCCTCGTCCATAAGAACAAACTTCGTACTTATCTGTAGTTTAAACAACCCAATAGGATATTGCTCTTATCAACAGAATCAAACTCTGTTCTATCTTAAGTGTAGTGGTTTAAACAAACCAATTGGGTGATATTCGAAAAGATATAAGCACCCATCTGGCTACGTGAAACTATGTCACCTCGTAGGACTACGCTTCTATGCGGCTCCACTCCTGGTGAGGCTTGGATGTCACTACACGCTTGGCGATGAGTGGACTGTGTTTTGAAGACGACAAAGTTATTGTGATTTGGACGACGAGGAGACTGTGCTGCAGGTGATGGAGTCACTGTGCTTCTAGGCGACGAGGAGATTGTGCTTCAAACAATGGAGATACTATGCCTTGGGGCGACGAGTAGACTGTGTTTCAAAGTCAATGGAGTATCTGAGCTTTTGGCGACGGTAGACTTTGCTTGAGGCAACAAAGTGTCAAATAAGGGAGCCACTGAATGGACTGTGCTTCTGGATTAAATCGATGTAGCTACGCTTCTGAGTTTGAAGAAGCTAGCTTTGTCGAAGTCATAAGAGCAATTAATGACCGCCCTTTTAACAGATGGGTCAGTCATCCTCTTCTTTAATTGCCGCCATCATTTGGGGAATTCAAGAAGCTTATGGCCTAGGATTCAGTCAAATGAACCTATTAAATGAGATTCATTGTGCTGAGTCTTAGGTTAACCCATTAGTTTGGGAGTCTTTGACTGACGGCCACGTAGCATGTGGTTGAACCGCACTCAGCCTATATAAAGGAAAGCTTTTCTGAAGGGTTACATCTAATGTCTCTAGCATTCCCACGTCATGCTCGATCCTGACTTGGATTCGAACGGCTGTTGGCCTGCATAAGTTGACTCTTGGTTGTGGACTTTTCGTTCAATGATGTTACGTCCTTGTAGAAGAACTGCTACTAGATCTTAAGATGAGGAGTTTGAACCTTAAAAACATCTTGGAGGTCTTCGAGATCCAAGCTTCCGGGTTTGGATTTGTTACCAATCCGAAGAGCCACAAGTCGTGCTCTGACCTGCTCAATAGAGGCAACAGTGGTACGAGCAGGAGTTGCATCCTTGCTCGGGCCTATAACTGCTATATTAGCCATACTGGAGTTCCTCCATGTCTGGCTAGGAAGTGGTTTGCTCTGATGACGAAGTGATTTGCTCTTACAGGCTGCACGTCTGGGGACTGCCCAATAGTGAAGAAGATTGTCCACTTGTAGACTTTAGGTGTTCTAGTCTTTACATATAATCATGAAGAATCTGTAATAGATCTTTGTAGACATAATTTTAATAAAGAACTCTTTTTGCACCCTCTTTGCGTGTCTCATTGTGGCTTTTGTCTATTATCTGCGCTTTTGGGGTACCTGCACATTTTTGAAGTCATGTGTAACAAGTATTGTCACCTGCACTTTTGATATGTCTTCGCTTTTTCATGCTTCTACAAGACCCCCTTCAAAGTTTTTGATATTGAGCCAAGCTCGAAATACTTTGAACAGAAGCATGACACGTGTCCTTTGCAAGAGAATGCCCAGCACGCTTACTAACAGGGTTGTTGTTATGCTTAGCCTTCGGCATTAAATGCCTTAAGCCGTCTCTTCATTAAAAGTTTGATCACAACTCCTCGTTTCTAGGCAACGACCATCATAATCTTTGTTTTTAATTCCTAGTCGTCCAAAGAGCTCCTTAAACACGAAGCGTTTCGTCTTCTTTTGCTGACGTGGCCGTACCCTATACGTAGGGGCTATTTGGAAAGAAAAAAAACTTTCCTTCTTTCTCCTACCAACAGAAACTTTCTTGTTAGAGCTTTCTTCTTCCTTCAAACCCTAGCTTTCTGCCATAGCACCCAAGAAATCAAGAACCACGAAAGCTCCTGCGGCGAGCTCCAAGAAGATCACGGGCATTGGCTAGCCCCAGATCGTCTGTAGAGAGTGTGAGATAGACTAGAGCGTCGTCGGTGAGACAAGCTGGAGAGGCCACGACGAGCACTCGACAGGCCAAAGGGAAGCAGTTGGCCTCCGAAGCCGTCGTCGTTGAGCAAGCTCCTATCGTGGGAATTTTAGTGCACGGAGACATGCGGCCACTTGTTGTTAGTAGGTTCCTGATCGTCATTGACTTCTTGGTTTGCTGATGCATATGAGCTTGGACTCTTAGGAGCAACGTCTTGAAGATAAGATGATGCTTTTTTTGCTCATGCGCATGGGCGCCATTCTACTAAGTGGTGTTCCGAAGATGTGTTGATGCTTTATTAACTGACGCACATAGTTGTTACTTATTACAAGGTAACGACTATAAATGTGCCGACGTTTCTCGTAGACGCGCAGCCAGTGTCCCTGTGCAGTTCTTTCTACAAGGTACCTACGTGGCTGCTTTTTGGCCGGCGTGTGGTACTTTTGTAGTGCCTGTGCAGATGTTCGCACAATGACTGTGCGGATGTTTTCTTATCTAGGCGCAGTATTTTTGCTAACTATTTCTACAGAAAATATTTTATGTTTTTCTGACACACTTTGCTTATGTGAAGTTCCTGCGTCCGCATCTCTCTTCGAGGATATCTTTTAAAATCGGTATTCCTCCGGTATAAACATTGACGAGGCGCTCACCACTCCCGCCAAGCAGTTGATTTTCGAAGGTCAACCGAAAGGGCGACTAGTAATTATATGGGATCAACCGCCCGTATACTTTTGCCGTATGATAGATCGAGGCAAGTTGTCTCCCTTCTTACGCCATCAAGATGCTGAAACCTTCGTTCCTCTTTGGCGATCAGCTTCTCTTAGAAAAAACCAAGCTCTTGGAGATAAACGAAAACTGGTACCTCGAGAATGATGGTCTTCCTTTGTACGTTTCGTCGGTTAACCGACACCCCCGCTCTTAGTTTTCTTTTGCTTGGCCGAGAAGTGTCTTATGAAATGGGATTGACCCAGAAATGAAGGGGTTTAATGACCATCCATATCCAAGTGGAGGGGTACTCTAATCAAAGGGATTCTTTCAAGAGTGCACCTGATGGTCCAGCATGTACGCTACGCATGTTACTCCAAGGTCGTCTGCTCATTGATTTTACGACGGAGGTGCATCCGTTCCGAGCCTCTCTTTGTTAATGGCTTCTGGCCACAAGCTATACATATCCGTAGGTTATCTTCCGTGTTGACGGTTGGATTTATCCTAAAGTGGAATGGCACGAACTAACCCAATGGGTGGTGGGTAGGTTCAAGAAGGACTTGCTAGGTACGGGCCTGCGTCGTGCTATCAAGGCCACCGAGCATGGTATAGAGATCACGGCCTCTGTTCATAGCCTTGTTGGAACTATTTAACCACCATACCGGGACTTTCTTCACCTTTGTGGAGAGATGGGTTTAGCCCTCCATGAGATATGTGCTATTTCGAAGCTGCCGTGGGGGACGTACAATATGAGGAATGTACCACTTGTAAGGAGGAGTTATTAGTGTTAGAGCACAAATATCCCAAGATGATGGCTTATATAAGAATTGCTTTGCCACCACTAAGTATGCACGCGCCTGGGTGGGACGAAGGCTCCTCCATACATCATGGCCAGGACGAATTATCTTCACAAAGCATCCATCGATGCCGGAGAAGGTATATTTCATCGCGTGCCGAGCATATTGTAAACCCTATTTTTGTATTAATTTATTATTTTATTAGACTTAAAAAAA